>CAAKHC010003934.1:21537-45309 GCA_901007825.1 Macroramphosus scolopax | reverse complement strand
ATTCAAAGTTCTGGTTGATTTAATCAATACCACTCTGCTGTACTTCTGATATTCAGAGTACTCTGATATCCAGTCAACCTCTTGTGTTTTCGCTAAGAAGGTTCATTTTTTCCCGTACGGTTTGTTGGAGGTCTGCGCTCCCCGAGTGTGTTTCTAGTTTCTATATACAACAACTCCAACAAAAGACAAAGAGCAACGTGATGTTCCAGCAATATATTCAGTGGCATAAATCCATGACGGACAGGTGACATCTACATCCTGTACATCAGCTCTTCCATATTATCTCTATGTACAAAATAAACAACAGGCTCCCAGACTGACACTTCCAGCTCGTACAACTTAATGACATTTAACAGATGAACTGTCGGCCCTTTTCCCAAATTAAAAAAAAAGAAAAATCACAATGCCATTAGAAGTTAATGAAAGGACAGTAAATCATAACACAGGTGTGTCACACTGTGACAAAACTAAAGTTCATATCATAAAAATAATAACCAGAAGTGATGAAAATAAATCAGTCATACGGCACATTTTGTTATCACGCTGCCGGTGAAACCTGCGATTGAACTATTCAGACATGATCCAATGATCGTCGGCAGCTGTTCATGAAGCTTCTGGTAAGTTACGAAGCAGGTTTAATCTCTGATCAATAAATCAGTAACTCCAATCACTCAATATTTCATCGCCCATTCAGATCAGAGCAGCCGTGACCAGACTCAGAATGTCCCGTTTCAGCGTCTCTGCGCAGTCGGCCTCTCCGGCTACTCTGCGAAGGAAGTCAGTAACAAGGGAGGAGGAGAGGGAGGGCCGAGGACAGTCCTGCCAGCCCAGCAGCAGGGACAGGCAGGCCCGGCCCACTGCTGGGTAGCTGTACTGCTGGGAGAACCAGTACACCTGTGTGAGCGCAGACAGGACTCCACCTCCTGCACCGCCTCCTGCAGGAGACCTGGAGTTCTGAGCTGCTGCTTTTAGAAGCTGTGCAGAACTTCTCAAGCTCAACTGGTCTCGAGTGACGCTCCTGATTGTCTTCGGGTTTGAGCATGTATGAACTTGCCTGCTAGTTTTTTGTAAGGAGCTTTTGGGCTTCTTCGTCTGTCCCTGTGGATTTTCCGTCTGCGCCTCTAAACCGGTTAACTCCAACTCGGATGTTCGGTTGGCCAGGTTCTCCTCTGCAGACTCGAGACAGTCCTGGTCCATCTTGGAGGCAGCATTGTCATCTGTCCGAACTGAAACAGTTCGGCTAGCCGGCTTGAAGGAGCAGGTCTGGAGAAGAGACACGCAGAGATCCTCCAACTCTCTCTGCAGCTCAGTCACCATAAATCTGCAGGCTCCGGTCATCACCTCACCCAGAGGTGTTTTCTGGAAAGCCAGGTCCTCTATGGAGAGCTTCTCTGGCTCCATTTGGCTGAATCCCAGTCCTTTAATCACCAGTGTCTCCAAAACCTGACACTGTCCTCTCCCCTCTGTGGACATCTCTGTGTCCTTTGTGAGGCGGCATCCATGCAGGTAATGCAGCACTGGAAGCAACATGCCTGTGCTTACATCTTTAATGTTGATGACTTCTCCCGCGTTTACCTGAGCTTCTTGAAATCCGCCTGTCAACAGAGCCCGAAAGTATTCGGAGCCAACACCGTCCGTTCCCGCCGACCCGGCCACAGCCTCCCTGTTGGCTGGGATCTGGGTCCCATCGTCCAGCCGCAAGAAGAGGTCAAAGCTCGAGATGCTGTACGGACAGGTTTCTGTTAGACGAGGCTTTTTCGAGGGAGGTGGTGAAGCTCCGTCAGCTTCACAGGCAGACTCTGTTTTTACTGGGCTGACATGTCTTTTGTAAAGGTCTAATTTGATACTCCCCAGCAGGGTGGACAGGCATCCATTCAGGAGAGAGAAGTAAGGCGAGTGGAGCTGAGAAGTCGTGCATGAAAGAGGCGAATTGATCCAGTTGGACAGCAACTTTGCCCACTCAGCAGGGCGGTCATCCACATCGTCGTCATGACAACTGAGCGGCTGCAGAGCCAAGAGCAGACCACCGCAGTCCAGAAGAAGTTTCTTCAGCAGGGGCTTGTTGCTGATGGAGACAAAAGGGTTGCAGAGAGAAAGAAGTTATGAACTTTCTGCACATTTCATCAGAGTAAAACACCAAAACCATGAACGCAGCCTGTATCCGTGTATCTGAATTAATGTACTTTCATTGCCCACCTGTTGATTAATGGCAGGGATAGAGCACAGTTCATCTTGTCGGACTCGGAGCCCGACAGCATCACGTGGGCGAGAACCCCGGAGCCGAATCCAGACTCACACTGGACACGCAGATTATTGAGGAGAGTCAGACCTGCAGAGGAAGGAGACAGTTGAAAGGACCAGACAGACACATAGAAGCTAATTCCAGAAAAGTCTTCTTGTCAAAAATAACCAAAAGATTTAACCAGTGATATATTAACACAAACTATAATAAGATGCATCAAATAAGGTTGTCTGATTCTTGGCACTATCACAAAGCCCTTCTTCCACTTACCGAGTTGTTTAACTTTGGCTTTGACTTGATCCGTCTGTCTCTCCCGTCCCTCAAATCCTCCCTCTCTCTGGCAAAGATGGTGGTGAATCAGCGCCACCGAGCCAGTTCGGACTAACGCCTGCAAACAGTTGGGGTTGCAGCTCAAGCGGCACAGCATGCGGAGGCACCTGCTGCTGGGGTCCTGGTGCTGGGTTAGGTAGTAGAGCAAGCTGGACACGGCGCCCGAGTTGACCAGAGCAGCACTAGGAT
Source organism: Macroramphosus scolopax (assembly GCA_901007825.1). Classification (NCBI taxonomy): domain Eukaryota; kingdom Metazoa; phylum Chordata; class Actinopteri; order Syngnathiformes; family Centriscidae; genus Macroramphosus; species Macroramphosus scolopax. The sequence continues at coordinate 42,548 of CAAKHC010003934.1, read as the reverse complement.
CAGTTGCGTGGGAGAAGCGTGACAGCAGCAGCAGGATGGGAGACTCTGGTGTCCAGGGTTCAGGGTGGTAAGGGTGGTAAGCCGTTGGGCGGGGCAAAGAGGGAGGAGTGTCAAGAGTGACCTTGGTCAAGCAAACTGCTGAATGAGCCCGCTGCCTCCTCCTGTGAGGGGACGAGAACTTTGATGGAGAAACTGGGGTTGCGTTATTGGGAGAGGAAACAGTGGAGGAGCTGGGCTGGTTTTGGGATGCGAGTGCACAGGGAGGATGTGGACTGGAGGGAGACGGTTCAGGGATTTTACAAGGGGATGACAGGTGGGCTGCCGAGCAGACAGAAGAAAGCTGAGCGTCTCTTTTAGATGCAGAGGAGGTAGCAGGGCTTTTGAGAGAGGAATGGGAATCAGGGTTCGGGGAGGAGGTTTGAGGGGATGAAGACGGTGGGATCTGAAGACTCGCCCACTCCCCCTCAGCGCTGCTCGAGGAATCCAGCAGGTCCCCCTCAGAGGAGATCAATCCCTCAGACACCAACCAGGACCTGGAGAGAGCGTAAAAGAAACGTTAAAGATGAAGAATCATACATAGCAATGAATGTGTGCATTTCACTTTACTTACCTGAGACTTAAAAAGCTTGATGAGCAGAGACCTTGCTCCCTGCCAGCCTCCTCCTTCTTGTACCCTTCAGGTGGAGGAAAGTCGAAGGAATCAAAGCATGATGTGGACAGGAGTTCAGTGGGAGACATGCTGGCAGTGATGCCGACATCCATCCTCTCAGCTGACTGTTCCTCCCCTCTGGTGAGCTCAACTAGTCGGGCAATAAGCAGAGGGACCAGCCCTAACTCTTGTAACTGCTCCATGGCAGATTCGTCAAAAACAAAGTCTACACAGGCCAGGATGGCCAGCCGGGAGAGAGGGTGGCGCTGATTGGCAGCCAGAAAGCCAATTAACACCTCCAATCCACCGCTCTCCTTCACCTTGGCCCGGTTGACCGCTTCCTTGCAGCACAAGCACAGCGCCTTGAGGAAGACTCCAGACTTGAGCGGGTCCTTCTTGACCTCCTCTGTGAACTTCTGAATGACCCCAAGTGAGCCCACTAGAGGGCGCAAGCAGCCTTGGGAGCACAAGTTGGCCAGCGTTTTCAGGGCCAACTCTTCAAAAGGTTTACCACACTCACCCGACGCCATGACGCCAAGCTGAGAGAGGACTCCTGAGCGGGACACCTCCCTGGCACATTCAACCCCACAGCCGCGGGTCAGTTCGTGGATGGCTCTGAGTGCAGCCCGCCTCAAACCCAGGGGATACTCCGGAGCGATGAGAGGGGCGAGGGATGATAAGGTCCCTTGGGTGAGTAACGAGAGGCGGTTTGAAGGCGTGTCTGAGAGGTAGAGGAGGGCCCGGGAAGCCGACTGAGCGCACTCCAGTTTAGGACAGGGGTCTTTGGGTGGAGCAGTAGTTGGGGAGGAGGGGGCGGAGGACAGAGACACACAGAGGAGTAGAAGAGGAACACCACCTGCATGGACAAAGACAACAACCAGTAGTAAAAGACACAAAAGACAGATAATATTTTCTACCAGGTCTGTTGTTTGTACCACTCTCAGCAGGATTACTCAAGTTGAAGCTCATTTAAATGTCGAACTGCCACCTAAACATGACAGGACATGGTGGATGTTCAGCCTTACCGGCAGAGTGGATGAGCGCAGAGCTCTCTGAATCCATTGCCAGGTTTCCCAAAGCCCGGGCGGCTCGATTCTGGACCGTCTCCAGGGCCACGTTCCTCTTCAGGATGTCCACTGAAGACGTGTCAAGATTACAAGACAAGAAATGTGTACAGAACAACAATCAGTTGATACGATGGAAAAACATCACTTTTTAGATATGATTATAATTTAAATGTAAATCACTTACCAACAATATTTATTCCATCAAGTTTACGAACCTGTGGCGGAAGATAGGTTAAATGTGAGCAGTTTTAACGAGTGCATGAATATAAAAACAACTATGAAACTCTTCTACTATTCTCACCTCTATGCGTGTCTGTAGCTCAGTGCAGCAGTTGGCCAGGATGCTGAGAGCCAGGTCCAGGTTCTTCCTGGAGCACTCCGGGTGCCGGAGCAGGCCCAACAGGGGCCGGAGACCGCCTTGGGTTCTGAATCTGGTGATGCCAGCCTTATCGCCCTTGATGTGCTGAGTCCGGATAGCAACCAAGGCTCGCCACTGACAAACTCTGGACCTTTTATCCATTTCTCTGCCACCTCCGGATTCGGCTTTGCCTTGCCCCTGGTGATCAGCCCCGGATCCGGGTTTGGAAAGGTGAGCCAAACACCAGGTCAAAGAGGATTCAGGTGTTGATGTGGGCCCTTCTTTGGAAGATGCTCGAGGTTGTTTCCAGTCACCTTGCACAGGTGATGCCGCCATGATCTCAACAACTTAGTCTTAATTTTCCTCCTCTCAGTTTAGATAAATATCATGCACAATGTAGTGGAGCACCACGAGTCTTCCGGTGACATACCGAACTGCTTAAAAGCATCCCGTTTCACTCTAAATTATTAGCTAAACTTGTTATTTGTGCTCCTATTGAGTTCATTCATGTGTTTTGAAAGTTTCCGCAAAATAACACACCAGTGTGGTAAGAAAACTACAAATACCAGCATTAAATGGAGACTTGTACCACCTGATGCCGCGCTAGCTGACGGGAGACGAAGTTCCACGCGCTCCGGTCCGCTCTCCGCAAAACAGGCCTTCGTCGTTTGAAGGCCAAACAAGCGTTAGCTACGAATTTGACATGTATTTTTGCAGCGTAACATATTTTTGTACATCAAATAACGAATTAAACCTCTATTTGATCAATGTTTTGTTGCCACTGGTTACATAAATGTTGTGAACCAAATAGCATTCGCCTGTGTTAGCCGCTAACGCCATCTTTAGCCAAACAAAAAAACAGGGGCGATCGAGGGAGGGAGCAGGGATCGGAGAGGAGGGTCGCTTACAAATACTCTGGGATTTGTAGTCCACGTTACGCTGTCTATCACTTCCCATTACGCGTTTCTCCATTTTCAAAAACTACATCCCCCTTCTCAGTGAAAATTGTGTCTAGTGCGAAACAGGGTGCAGCGTTTGGGTAATGTAGTTCAGACTGTATATCATAACATTGAAAAGCCCGTCAGCGTTAACAGAAACGGACTGCATTTCCCATGCGGTTGAATCACGTTGTTATTTCCACCGGTTTACGCGACGCGAGCGACTGCAACGGTGGCTGTGCGAGGTTGTTAAACTCCACGATAGATACATCGTTGACGCAAAAGCAGCTTCAACTGAAATGGTCGTGGTTTAACAGCATGGAGGTTATCGAGACAATTGTGATTCAAAGCACAGAAGTGGAGGGGAAGGAAACGGTGTTGTCCAGTGTGGACAGCGATAAAACAAAAGCGGGTTAGTACTCTAAAAATCAGACGGATGCAAGTCATCGCATGATGCGAGGAGGGCCCGATGAGTGCGCAGGTTCTTCATAATGCATTAAAAATAATCCTAAACTGTGAGGCATAGGAACTCTTGACTTGTCTGGCAACATATGTCTTCACTAGAAAGGCAAATTATAAAATAAACTGGAATAAGTTTCAGTGCAAGGTCTCACACTTAACAACTAATGTCATACACTTTTGTTCTCCTCTTCAGAATTCATATGGACACTGCAGGCTACATGGCATCTTGTTAATACCCGACTTGAAATGGATCAGGCTTTTGACCAGCCAGTATGCAAGAAAAAGAAACTTTGGGAGATGGTGGCAGAGAAGATGAACGCCAAACTGAGGGAGTCAGATTTTACTGATGTCACTGTGAAGGCTTACGAGTGTGACCTAAAGTGGCGAAACATGCTGGCCACATACAGGAAGAACACAGAGAGGGCCAAGAGGCTGGGGGTCGCAAGTGTCCACTGGGAGTTCTTCGGCGCCATGCACGAGGTTCTGGGTAAGAGCAGAGAGGAGATTGAAGCCCAGCGCAGGGCAAAACTCAGTGGGACAAGAGTGGGAAAGGCCATAGCCAGCAAGAGGTTTACCCCTATCCTCCCTACACCGACGGCCTCTCCCTGCACCTCGCGGCCTCCGCAGGACATCCTGCAGCTGTACATGGAGCTGCAGGAGAGGAAGATGAACATGTGGGCCCAGCAGAAAGCCCTGGAGGAGAGGAAGATAGAGGCCATCAATAACCTGGCCCAGGCTATCTCCAGCCTGGCTCAGAAAAACAGCACACAGATGCCAAAGGACGGACATTAGGCAACTTCCATGTGTTGTATGGTGTTCTATTACACTGCACAGAGACTGTTCATGCTGGTGCATTTTCACTTTTCTTTCAATTGTTCTTGCCAGCCTCAACTCTCTACAGGTGATATTTCAGCAGGTGCTACAGATAGAATTGCTGAAATTTAACAGAAAAGAAACCGCTTATAGTTTTGTCGGTCCTCCAATACTTAAGTTCAGATTTAGAAAGAGTTATCTATAATGGTTCATAACCACAATGGTGCACAATGTACTAATGACATACACAATGTGATAAGACTGTAAAAACATATCTGTAAAACAAAATATTGGAAACACTTTATTTTTTAAAGTGTGCATCACTGCCCCCAGTGGCTTCCGGGAGGAACAACACTACATTCACAACTAACAAGTTAATACTTTCATCATACTTTATCGTATTAAAAGAACCCCTGAGTGATAAATATATGCGTGATTGTTTTGTTTATAGCCTTTAATGTAGATATGTGTTACAAGCCAGTGTTTTTTGTTGCTTGATGATTTCTAGTGTCCTGATGTGTATGTGCAGTCAAGCTCGGACATTTAGCGTTTCGGTTTAAATTAACCTTTATCATACATGATATGAACACAATCTCAGATCACATCATGGGCTTCCAGAATCCAAGTTTTTGACCAAAAAGTCTGAGATGGCATCACGTCTGTGCACACCCTCAACATCTTCCTCCCCTTCTCCCTCTTGGCTTGAGGCTTCCTCTCTCTCAACCTCCCCTTGAACCACTTCTCCCATGTCCAAGAACACATTGTGCAGTACGCAGGCGGCCAGCACAACCGATCTGGCCCGATCGTAGTTCCCAATATCCAGGTACCTGAGCCTTTGAAATCTGGCTCTCAGGTTGGCAACCGCCTGATCCAGGATGTGCAAATGTGCCTCCAGTGTCGTGTTGAAGAGCGCCTCTCTCTGCCCCTGACTTCCTTTGTATTGAGTTAAAATGTGAGCAGTGAGCGGGTAGCCAGCTCTGGCCACGAGGTAGGAGCCTGGGGGCATCAGTTCAGGATGCTGTTTGAGTTTGTTACTCAGGGCGACACCTCTGTCCTTGTCGGAACATTTACCGATTCTGCAGTGTATGAATCGTCCTTGACGGTCGCATACAAGCTCCAGGTTGAGCCAGGAGTCAGGATGGGCTTCCTTCTTCATCCTCTTCATCTCAGGCCCTGTGCTCTCCACATCATGTTTCCCGATAGGTAGGCGGATGGGGATCCAGGTGTTCCCCAGCACTCCCAGGACCTGGCCAACACTTTGCTCTTGCTCTTTCTCCAAGCCCAGGCGGTTGGTAAGTGGAAAAGGGGTCTCTTGGCCTGGAGGGTACAGATTACACAAACCCAACCTGAGTCATCAATTTCAACTGTTTGCATCATTCAGAACATTGCACTGATCCTCTAACTGATTTCCACTTACCGGCTGGCCATCGGATGAGCCTCTCCTCCAGCGTGTTGACGCACTCACAGAAGGAAAAGAAGACCCTGTGAATGTTTCCTTTCTCCAGGCGGAAGCGGCGGGACACAGAGCGATAGCTGACACGCTTGGAGAGCAGGGTGAGGGACAGCAGCACGGTTTGCGACAGAGATAAGCGGGCCCGTCCAGCCATTCGTGCCCTGGACTTGGAGCTTTGAAGAAGATCTGAGATGTGCTGAGGGGACAAAAGAAAGAACTATTCGATTTAATCATGATGTAAATACAGAGGTCCTGAGGCAGGTTAAGAGCCCATGTGTAATATGTAGGGGGGCTTTTTTTTGCAAAAAATGTTAGCTCAATTTGGGTCGTGTTCTTCACAGGTTGTCTGTCAGGTGGGTTAAAGACCAAAACACATCTCCTGGTGGAACTGTTGATTTTGTTTTTGCTGCTGACTCTTGTCAAATAACTGATATGTAAAGCATTCAGTTTTAGCTTTTAATATACAGTTTTAAAAAGTGACTAACGAGGGATGGTAGGGCATCGTGTTAGCAGATTTGTAAACGTTTTTTATGAGCTGTAACAGAGGATGAAGGCAGGCAGGTAACTGATCACCTTGACTGAAGCATCCTCAACAGTCTCCGGTTGCTCTCGCATCTCCTCCGCCGTCTCTTCCTCTTGGGGACTGTTTGTAGACGTGTGTGAAGCTTGATCCTGCAGTAACTTAACGTATGTAGCCGGAGGAGGCTGAGCTTTGAGTCTGGCTATCAGGTCCGCCTCGAGGATCTCCTCCAGCGCTTGGTCCAGCCGCTGCTCTAGCTCACCCGGGGACAGAGGCTGCCACTCCCGCTCCACCATGTCCAGCACGGCTCTGCCCGCCGATAAAATACACTCGCTTTCGTCCATGTATCCTGATAACGGGTACATCAGACCCTCTTCGTGAATATCACGACAGACTCATTTCTTGACCGGCTTGTATGTGCTGCTCGACTGAAACTACCGTTGCTACTAGCTAAATGCTAACGTGGCCGACTAGCTATCGGATGTTGCCTTCACTAATGTCGGAATTTTCTCGCCGTGATGTGTAAGGGTACAGAGAGCACATACATTTGTGTCACCAAGTTAAAATGGTAAATTTAAGTCGATTGTTAAGCTACTACGTTGCACTTTATACATATTAGGTGTAGAGAATTAGTTAAGTTCTGTTTTGGGCAGATTTATTAAACATTACTAAAAACAACACTTTTTTCTCCATTCCATTTGGCTGGGGTTTGTTACTTATTCTGGCTCCATCTTCCTGAATTTAAAAATCACTGGGTTCCTGTTTCTGATCATTGCAACCTTTGTATATTTTCGTTTTGCAGTGATTCTTGGGCAAAACAAGCTATTTGGCTTACTGTGATGGGCAATTTCCCCAATATAAAAGGTGTTTAGAACAGAAAATTATTAAGATTTAATCCCTTAATGTAGGAGAACTGTCTAAATGTAGTCATGGTTACTCCTCAGCATCCGGCATGAGTTCCTGCACTGGCTTACATGATGTTTAAGTGGGGGGCCTTAATTCAGCACAGGAGGAAAGACCAGACGCTTTATAAGACCACAGTATTCTTCTTTCTTAGTGTGTAAACAATGTGCTAATATGTTAACAACTTTACCACTATTAAAACCACCACAGTCCACAGAGGTGAAAAACAGTTGTTTTAATGTTAAATAAGTTACAACTTTATGTCCCACTGTGTAAACAGCCCCAATTTGCAAATGCTTTTCATTCAACACCCCCAGGTCAGAATATTATGTCCCTATAATAAACAGTAGATGGCTTTTCGCTTTTACCTGCATTTTTCTAGACAATGATTACTACACATTTATTTTAACTTTCGATGTGCTGATGAGTTCATTTCTAATTCTGCTTTAATTTTAGGAAAACAATCTGAATTCATTGTATATAATACAAGACAGGTAGCAGCATGAACTGAAACTTAAATGGGTTTCTCTTGAGTGACTCCTAGGTAATGAAGGTCAAATGTGCAGATCCATAACAGAGACGACCTGCTGAACTTACACACGTTCATCATCATTACAAAACAATCAGGCCCACTGAGGAAAGATCTCATCAACATCTCAAAGACGTCGTGCACTACAATCAAATGTTGGAGAGGAAAGTTGGGTCAGTTCTCACCTTTGTCAGTGAGATAAAATGATCAATAGTTAATACTACTTAGTTTTCAATGGCTGTCAGTCGTTTCATTTCCAACACCAGGTGCCCTCCAGCGTTTCATGTGTTGCAGACACTCACAACTGAGTGTGTCTTTAAGCAGCTACTAAACTACTAAAGATAAAGTACCAGGAAGTGGTCCTCCAGCTCTTCTGTCCACAAGTGAATCTACTTTATTTCAGATTGTTTTTGAAAGTATCTTAGATGTTCACAATCTCCTAGCTATTGTCACCACACACCCAGACCTACAAAACAAATCCTAGTAATAGTTTAATAAACACACAAACATAAAAAGCCTAAAAGATGTCACACCTCGACGACTCCCACATTTAAGCCAGCAAAGTAAAAAAACTCAAGTAAGGCAGCATTGACCTTACCTGAAGTAAAGACTAGAATTAATCAAATACGAGGTACAATTCTTAATATTCAGCCTTTACCACTCCCATGGATGACTGACAGTGTTGTGACAAGGCTGTCAGGTATATCTGAAGGGTGATTGTGAAATTATCAATTTATCATGCATGCGTTCGCTGATTTCAGGACAAATTAATCATCCGCCCTCACATATACGAGAAGGGAAATCCATGTTTTTGACTGTTTATGTCCAGCTGCAGATCTGTCGTCCGCAAGATAAAACTCATCCTCTGAATCCCCCCCCTGTGTCCTCCCTCCGACCCCTGGTGTGTCCCTGTAGTTTCCCCACCCCCTCCCTCACTGAACAGCCTGTTCATTGGCTGTGCTGCCCGAGTCCTGGGGCTTCATGACGTCAGGGAGCTCTGGGGGGGTTGAGAAGGACTCGATCCTCAGCTGCTCAAATGAATCATCTGACAGAACGACAGAAACAAATGACAACGGTTAAAAGAGAGAGTGGACAAGCAGTCAGTTAGAAGAGGAAAGGCTGCTCAGCTTAGACTGAAGCCAGGGCTACAACAAAAATTAAAAATAGACAACAACATGTGGTAGACACAGTGAACTAATTACCACTCAGACGGAAGGCTAATCCCACTGTGGCTGGAGCCTGAGGTCGGGCCGTTTGGTTTGTGAAGCCACAATTTCCAAGAGTTTGACTGTCGTTAAGCAATAAGTCATCCTACAGAAGAAAGAATGAATGAAGTTACCCAGAGGCAGCTGTTTCGTGGCATTTATTAATAACTCTTAACTTCACTGAATGACACAATATTTTATTTCACCCCAATAAGTAAGGAATTTTATTACTGTTAAAATGCACAACCTGTTGTGCTGCACCTGTTTTTATTACCTTGTAAAGCTTCTGGTTTTCGGGTGGCCTCTTTAAGATGCCTTCCACAATGCGCTTCAGTTCGTAGACTGTGGTGGACTCTTTGGCATCAGTGAAGATGGTCGTCTTGTGACGTCGGATCATTAGAAACACATCCTGGGGGAGATCATGAATGTTTACCTCACAAAAGTTTCGTTGTTGAGCTTGCATTTGCTGTTTTTCCATAAATATAAAAGCTTGATCTCGAAGCACATATCATGTTATAGTTGGTCAATCAGGTTCATCAGCAACCGAAACTAAAGCGAGTGTATAATCTGTACCTTGGATGACATCTCAGACACTTCTAAGGCAAAGGCTCACTGTGGTGTAACAACAAACAACCTAAAAATTATAGTTCAACTTCCAAAAAGTGTCTCTGCACATCAGTCGGTGAAAGTTTTGTCCTTTGACAAAGAATATTTGAATATTGATGAAAACTCTAACAGTGACTGACATAACGTTATACGTCCTTATAATCAACATGACAGTTGCTAACTATTGAGTTGGTATGACCACAAGGAGTCATTACAAAGGTTTTAATTTAGGTAAAGTTGCAAACATGCAGTGATAACTACTGGTAGCATGTAGCTAGCTTTATGTGTTTATTTACGTAAAACGAAACCACTGGTAGCCACATTAACTTACCCCAGGTTGTAAACTACAAGAAAACTGATGTGGTGAATCTGACAGTGGCAAAAGTTGATTGGGGGTTTTATATAAGGCGACCTGCACCACCAAACATCAAACCAATTTCCTGCACCAAGGCGTGTAAACACAAACTGTGCTAGCGTCGTGACGAGCTAGCTTAGCCGCGGCTACATTAGCCAAAGGTAACTTAGTCATTTGAAACCTAACTGTTAGCAAGAGTAGATTACTCATTCAACTTGGGATGGGAACTGTAGGCCCCAAAGCTAACAAACACTACGTTCAACAAATTTTGTGTAGGTGTCGATCTAATTATCTAGTTTCATAATGTGAATACTTTGAAGTTGTGACAGTTGTTAAGGGTTAGCCGAGCTAACGTTACAGCCACGACTGACAACTTGACTGACTAGTTCGTTTCCCTAATTTTCTCTAAACCTAAATTTACTGCCTGAACTTTCACTTATCTGTCGTGTTAATTTCTAAACTTTGCTGTGTAGACTTTCCTCTGCTAATCGTGACATCAACGTGATCAGTATAACGCATTGACCGGCTGGTGTTAACCAACGTAAGCGAGCTAGCCGCCGTTAGCACGGCTTAGCTAAACAAAGACACCCGACTCTGGACGGTCGCTTTTTGGTGACAAGTGGGGTTCCTCTGCTGTCAGTTTACATATTAACGCATAGAAAAGGGTTCACCGATTGACAAAAGTGAGATTTGGCGATTGAACATGCCAGTTTAGAGTTAACGGTGTCTGTTTTCCGCACTCACCATTTCTTGCGGATGACTGAACAGAGGGAAGAAAACGCCTCCTCGGCCGCACCGCGACAATAACACTGCCAGACACGCGTGCAATTCCAAAAACAACCAGCAGGTGGCACCAAGTTATCCTTGTCTATCAATTCATTCACAGTTAGATCTATCGCCATCTAGAGTCGACTCATTGATGGTGTTTACATTCATGATGCATTACTGTTTCTTGTTCGAAACTAATTACAAATTACTTGAAAATTACAAAATAGAAGTCAAGTATTTAGAAAACTTAAGCAAGGCAGTCTACTCAGCACAGGTGTGGACACAAGTCACATGACTCAGGTTCTTGTCACGGTTGATGACTTGACCGAAAAAATGAAAAGACTTGTAACTATACTCTTACATCAATGACCCGTGACTTTTAGTCTATTTAGTTTCCCCTCTGAAAATGTACGAGATTGGTCCTGGAGAGGTGGAGCAGGTTTTTGTTATTGGAGCGGAGGTTGCGTGTACATACACGAGCTACAGTTTTTTACCTAAAATAATCTGTATGACAGTAAGATTATAGTTGAGTGTGTAGCCAATACGCCCTAACTCAATACATCAAGATTATTTAATCTTGTCTAATCTGGTTTCTTGCTGTTTTCTAACTGCACCTCATTTCAAGGCCCATCGTAGGCCTTACTGTGTGGGTTTTGGTGCACTGGCGGGTCTATACTGGGGGGGAACTTAAATTCCCTTGTAAGCCTGACAGCAGCTGTCACCGCAGTGAGTGGGACAGCTGATCCTACCCAGCAGGAGGTAAACCAGACGAGTACTCGCTGGTTACAAGAAGTATTTTAGAGATTTTCTTTAACACGGCATGCGTAATCAAGACATTTCTTTTCAAGCAGGTTTATTGACACTTTCTACAATTTACAGACAAAAACAACAACAATCAGGCACAGCAGCCTTAAATCAGCCATTTCAACATGAAAATCTATCAATTAGACACGGGTGGCTGAAGCCCAAATGACATCTTTCTAAATCTTTTGAGTTTAGACCTCCTTTCCGAAACCAAACTCCCTTCAGTAATGGTGAGATGTTTGCAGTTTTATCTGCAATAGTTATCCCTCAACAAACTGCTCAACCTGTGTGGATTGACCATCCAGTACAGCATTGCCCTGACAGATGTCAAAGCACTTCAACGATCAAATAATATCCCCCCTTCCTGGTTTGTCAATGCAACTACATCTTGTGTCCACTTGAGATGCCCTGAAAAAGAAGAACACCGATTATCTGAGACTGTTCATACTTGCACAGAAGAAACACAATGGCCATGGACATAACTCACCTGAATTAACTATATCGAACCACGAAAGCACTCTCTTGGATCTTGGAGTAGTTGTGCTGTGGGGCAGAGAGACAAGAACACACGGGTCATTTTAGATGTAGAAGTAAAAGGATAATCAAATCTGAATTGCTCCAACCAGCACACTTACATTCGGGTCCCTGGGAGACTGGACAGGTTCTAATCCTTTACAGCAAAGCACTGAAAAAGGCCTCTGCTTCGTCTGCGAGTGCTCTTTGAAGCACAGACTGAAAACTGTGGCAGGCAGGTAGACATCCCAGTCGGCTGCGTGATCCTCAACCAGCTCGTTTACCATCCTGGTTGGGAGCATCACCAGTTTTATTATTGATGAAGTGAAGCAAATGGAACAATAAATGCCATGTGTGATAATATAACACACATTATTTTGTGTTAAGGAGAAGCGGACAATCTGAGGAGAAAATATTGTCTTCACTTGAGGATCATACACCCTCACCTGTCAATCAGATGCTGTGTTGTTAAGTCTGCAGAGCCCGTCTGCTGGTGAGAGACCACAAGAGCCACGGAGACCTTCAGCTGTTCTTTCAATTCTTTGTTGATCTACGACAGAGTACAGGATGTCAGACACTGACTGATATGGACACGACATTACAGGAACAATTCTATGAGCTCTTTGGGTTTTGACACAGCACGTGTCTTTCAGAGAAGTCCAAATCCAAGTTTTTTTTTTGTAAGTATTGAACATCCATATTCATGTGTCGTGCTGCTGTCCAGACGAACACTCACTTTGTGGACAATGTCAAGAGGCAGTCTGGAGAGAATCCTGAGCGGGAATCCGAAGTGGTTGACGATATCCACGATGTGCTTGGCTACGAGGGAGGGGACGCACGACTGCATAGGTACCGCTTCCACCCACTTGGAGTAGTAGTCAGTCACAGTCAAGAGGAATTTGTGTTGGTTGGATGTTTGCGGCAAAGGTCCCCTGACATCCAGACCGAGCCACTGCCACGGCTCCTTCACCTGCCATCACAGCGCATCGTGAAGATGATGCAATGTCAGTATGAATCCATCTCACACTTGTTTCTATTTTATTTTATTTGTTTCTAACTCATTCAAGTCACATCGTTGTAATAGACATACCTCGATCACATTTACAGGATCTTTACAGTCCGTCTGTGAAAGTTACAGGAGTCATTTGATGAAAATACTTCAAAAGTACAAAAAGGCAAAATATTGAAGTTTGATGTCTGTTTACTCACACTGACGTTATCGTCTGGAGCCCACTGAATATCCTGTTGGTGAAACAGTACACCGAATAACGATCAACTATAGTAATGAAGTTAAACATCAGACAACACAAAGATATCAGCTGGTCTACAGGGAGGATAATATGATGGCACTGACGACGATGCCAAAAGCTCTCACATGCTGTGTTGTGTGAGTCGACGCCTGCAGCTGCTCACCTGAGGTACACAGTAATCTCCGTGGAAGAAATGTGGGAATGACTCGATCTTCATGAGCCCTTGATCTACTATAATCCTCCATTTATCTGGCTTTTTGGGGTTTTTGACTCTGAGCGATAAAAACAGGAAACAGTGAGAGATGAGGAATGTGAAGAACCAAGAACATGGTCTTCTGGAGGCATTAATATTTGAAAAAATCACAATGAGGACTGATTATTGGAGTACAATTAAACAGAAAATAAGAGATGTGGAGGGCTCAGAAGGTGCAAAGCTTACCCAGCAGGCTCCTCCTCCGCCTGGCTAGGCTGTTTGTTTGGGGCGCTGTGCTGCACTGCGGCAGGCGTCGTCATCAAAAGCTGAGCAGGACTCGTCTGTGAGGCTTTGGCACCAGCTTGCTGTTCAGAAGACAGAGAGACAACGAGCTGTGTGGTTGCGAGTATTTATCTATCAATCAGAGTTCTATCTAATTAATTCAGTATGTTCTCACCTTGGATTTTTTATTTCGTGGATTTTTAGGAACCTGCATCAGGTAGACAGAGACAGTAGTTTCATAAAATAACTTTACGACTGAGCTAACACATTTATTACTAAAGATTTTAAAAAACACACACTAACTTTGCTGCTCTGCGTCTCATCCGGGGCTGAAAATATGGTTGGAACTGCATCTGCTTTAAGTTTGACACTTTTGCCTGTTCGGTCGATGTATTGCTCCTCAAAGTGGTTGCTGCACAGCATGGAGAAGCGAGAAGGAGTCCAGTCCTTCAAGGTCATGTTAGCGAGCCATTTCTTGAGTCTTCGGTGGTGATACAGCGGGAACCTGCGGCGAAAAATGTCTCATGAAAACAGACAAAAATGAGCAGTGACGCTGAAATGTGGCGTTAACTATCACGTGTAGGAAATGTTACATTAACAATTTAAGGAAAATTTAATTGTAGCCTAAATATTTCCATTTTAAAATCCTATATCTGGTACAACAATCTTTAAGTAACTGGTATCTTTTACTTAGTATTTACATTTGAGTGTCCTGAGTTGGATGAACGCCAAATAACAAAGTTAGTTTTGGAAAAATATAAAGCACAGTTTGCATATTTGTTGAAACCTAAAAAACGACGGATTGATTTTGGACGTCACAGTGATACAACTATGTATATCTAGAATATTCCATCGACTTCATCTTGAATGAAAACAATGTTACTGTGTATTGTTCATGGTTTGTAATGTTCAATTCCCAACGCGTTTATTTCAGGAAGCTAACACTTTAAGTTTGTACTCATTAACAAGACAATATAATATCTATACAGAAACTTTAATTCCATGTCTCCTGGTTTAATGAAAACAACGCGCCAAGTCAACTAAGAAGCTATTCATCCCTGAAGGATAACATTAGGCTACAAATACACTTATCTCAGTGGAGATACAATATTTGATTATTTATAAAAATGTTTAGTTTAGTATATGTTTTTCAAAAAATAAAACGTTGAGACGACCTGGAAAATCTTTAAGTTAGCAAGTAAACAAGCAAACTCATGTTGACGCTTCTGTTTGCTAGCTTAACTCCGAGTAACTTCACAATCTGATGACGTTAGCTGTTCCCCGGTTTCACGTCATATTATAACTCATGTAACATACTCACTTAAAAAACGTCACGTCCGACTCGCTTGATATTTCACAGTTATATGCACATTTACGACGCACCATTGTGAAAAAGGTTTCTAGCACATAACTTATACACAGCCGGCGGAGTTCTTGTTTGAGCGAGGTCAAGCTAACAAACATACAGATGACGCAAATAATCGGAAGTTACAAAATAAAAGAGTTAAGGTAGGGTGGAAAGATTTTGCAGCAACAACAAAACAGAGAAAATCCTAAAAAGAAATCGTTCCTGACAATATAAAGACATTGTCAACGTTAACCTTGGTTAACGTTGACAAACATTAAAGGGTATTCCGTACTTTTGCTCTTTAATTTCTTTTGCCATTTCCGCTATTACCCAAAACATAAGCTAACTTGATGAAAACGTTACACCATTGTGTTGCTTTCTTCTTCTTCGTGGTGTAATACGTCAATATGAAGATTCAATATTGCCCCCTAAAGGATCAACGTAAGAAGAGCAGTCAGTCTTTTATTTATTTGTTTCAGGGAAAACCACATAAGAACAAAAACATATAAATGTAGAAATATAAAAGCAACAAAATGAAAATACAATTACCGTAGAACAATTACATGTACAGTAATAAAAATAGAGCTTAGACATCATCCACCATTCAAAGAATACACACACATCCAGTCAGTCATATTTCATTTTCTACGGTAAAAAGCAAATAAAAAACGAAATCATATCAACAAAAGGCTTGTCAGTACCGATGAATTGATGAAAATCATACAACTGTTGTTGTGATGCAAACAATGAGATTGCCATTAGATGCTCAGTTGCTTTTTGTTTTCCACGTGACCCTCCACTCATCCCAGTCCAGCAGGGTCCGTTTTATGTCCCAACCTGCAGCTTCCAAGCCTGTTGATGAAATCAGCTGAAGCTTGTTTCCACTGGTGTAAATACAACACAAAGCTGACGATCGTGTGCTCGCTCACCTTTGACAAATGGATTGAACATTGCCTCCATCAACTTGTGACTCTCATGCACCATTTCCCAGTGGCCTTTGTAAAACAGAAAAAGTGCAAAGTGTCTCTGTAATTAGCCTTTATTCATGTGAAGACAGACAATCAATAAAAGGTAAAGGCTCACCTTGATGTCTTTGTGTTGCAGGCTCTCTGGAACTGAGCGTGTTGCTGAGCCACACCGCTTCACACGTTGCTCTGATTTCATCTTGTACCGATGCTTCTTCTCCCAAACATACACAAACACAACCTGAAGGAAAGACAGCACATAATAAATACAATTACACTCAGAGTATTTGCAGTTTGTGGAGGATGAAAACATCACAGGCTGACTTACCGGATCTCACTGCTAACAGGTAAGGCATGTTGTTCTTCCTCACAGCCAGATTCAGTTCTTCTGGACTACAGAAGAAGACGAATCATATCAAACTGTGTCAAGGTTTTATTGTGTGTATTATTTTCTCATGTAAGCAAACACTGTTCATGACTTTACCCTTGTACAACCTCCTGCAGCCTCACACCAAGTTTGATTGGCAATGTTTTCCGGAACTCTGGAAAAACAAAATGTAACTTGAGAAGTTTCCTTTTATATGTGAACTCTCAATTAAATTTGCCTTGTTAGTGTCTGTCTGCATATTTTAAATTTCAGAACAGACTCAAATACTGAAAACTGAACTCAAGAGAATCAGTGACTTTAAAAGCTCGTACCAAAGAGAACCGGTTCTTTCTGATTGGCCTCCAGTGGACCCAGGATCCGTTGGTCTTGCAGGTATTGCTGCAGCACGATTGAAAGCCGAGCCTCGTTGAGGGTTTCCATGACGACAGAACGAACAGCCTTGTAGTTGGCGAAGAGGTGGAGGATAGTGAAGAGGAAGAAGAGGCTCAGAGTCAGTCTGAGGGGCAGAAACAGTCAGAAATGGGGAGAATGAGACTCTCGAAATGATTTGAATCAGACAGTTACCTTGTGTTTGGATCATTTCTATATATGAAATGAATTATTATTCCAACTCTTACAGTGGATTGTCAGTGACGAGGGGAATGAGGATCAAACTGACCAGCAGTCCAGCCAGATTCACCAGAGTCTCCTGCAGACAAACAAGAACAAAAGAGATGAAATTCATCTTGTCTGAGATTCTTTCTTGAATGAAAACATCCAATTGTGGATGTAGATGTTGAACTTCTGGTACCAGCAGATTGAATAAACACCGAACATTATAATCGTCATGAAGGGAGAGAGTTTCAATATACTGCTTTAGATTTATCCAAGTGTATCTTGTAAATTGGCCAATGGGTGTTTAATTAAAATAGACAGGAACACAGGGCTTGTACGTTGACCTCTGAGCAGAACTGTACACGTTATTTATGTCAGTTGAACTTGGTGTTCTCCATCTAATCAGTCAGCCGATCCATATCTTATATGTCTGCAACAGTGGTGTAACACAGCAGGAGAACACAAAGCATGTGAACAAAATAAAACAGATAGAAAAGGTTCAACAGCTACAATAAATAATATTTAAATGATAGAAAATCTTCAGACATTTGACAGAAATCTCTTTAGTACCTGACTGCCATCTTTGGCGGATATGTCCGCCATGTTGTCCCGGTGAGCCTGATGAACAGTCAGAGCAGCTCTGGTCGCCCCGCCGGCCACTCCAACGACCGACTGGAGGAGACACATTTTACAGAATAGTTGTGTTAAAAAGACTCAAAACACTCGGCTTAATGTTTTCTTTACACCAGTGAATAAACCTCCGTAACTAAGCAACAATTGGGGTTCATTTCAGAAAAGGTTTTATCTATAAGGGTTTATGAGGACCGTGTGAGCTTGGTTTGATTGGCGGAGGTGTTTTCTCTACTCTTGTTGTGTGGACTTATTTTTTACCTTGAATATCCCGGCAACACACACAATCAAGATGAAGCAAGCAGGAAAGAAAGGAGCCAATATTTCCATGAACATGGCAATGTCGTTGAGGATATCTGCAACCAGCCTGGAAGGAAGTTTACAAAAGGACTTCAAAAGGCTGCCAATGTCTATGAAGGCGAGCTCTTCAACATTTTAGCACCTGAACGACGTGCATACCTCCATTTCTTGGCCTCAGAGTCCAGTTTATTCCTGGAACAGATTTTTTTAAAAGCAGAGCTGCAGTCAGTTAATGTCTTCATGGAAAGACACAAGATTCATCTGCAACTAATTAACTTTGAAGTTAGTCTTATTTGCAGCCTCTGACTTGTAATGAATTACAGCTTTTCTTTGTCCCACTTGATAGTAAAACTGACAAATCAAGACCTTTCTTGACGACAAAGGCACAATTTTGTTACGTTTTATGGACAAAATGCTTCATCCCAAAAGCGCAGATGAATCAATAATTAGAATAAGGAGTAGCCGTAATAAAGTTCCCATCAGTGTATTTAAGGTAGACGTACTGTATAAATCAGAGAGTATGACAAGTGAGAGTTTACCCTTTCAGCCAGGCAAAGAGGATTCGTCCCAGCATGCTGGTTCCATCTGCAAGGGGATAAACATTAGTCTGCCAGGAAAGAAAGCACTAATCATGCATTATAAACTTCCTGCTGTTTTTTTTTAAAGGGATCACCTCTTAATAACCAGGTGACTGTTGCCGCTGCTACTGTCGCCTCCTGGTTTCCAACACCGACTCCTTTAAGAGACGCCTGAGTGGCCAGAGTCCCTGACAGAGAGCTGGAGAAAGCCTGAGGAGATTGTGACGGAGAGTTTCAGTTCGATGCCGATGATAATGATCTCAATGATTGTGGTGTATCCCCTCCTGTACCTGCACAGTATCCCAAAACTGGTACTGCAGGTAGTCGCCACTGACACTCTCCGGGTAGCCTTGGGGCAGGAAGACACTCTGAAATAGAACAAATGTATAAATGTCAGACAGGGATGAAAAGTCAACGAGGGTGGGTTGTATGGGAGTGCATCCTTACCTTAAAGACCCCGACGACTGAGTTTCCTCTTGATTCACCTTCACTGCCATCTCTTCTTCTCTCCATCACTCCATCCTTTGCAAAATACTTCCAGGACTCTGCACTGCCATATTTCTCGGTGGCCAAGACCACACCTGAATCTCTCTCCATTTAGTCTGTCAGGAGCGAGAAACAACCGGAAATCAACTGGTCTATAATCAGTTAAATGTATTTAGTCTGTAATGAACAAGAAACACGCTGAAATCCACGGTTTTATATTGAGGTAAAATGTATTAAGTCTGTCGGGAACGCAAGACAGACTATAATCAATCGTTCCGTTAAAGTGCATTTAGGTGTTTATGATCGAGGAACAGCCTTAAATATATATATATATACTCAGTTAAAGTCCGTTTAGGTTGATCAGAGCACCTCACTCTCCACAGCCGACGTGTCGAACTGTCCTGCTGTGTTAATGTTCCGGCACTTCCGTGTTATTTCCGCCGACAATAGTTTGGAGCTTTCTCATTGGACAAGCAACCGGAAGTAGCACATGAATGTAGTTGCGCGAAAGTATAAATACAGTAGTAAATAAATAATAATACAAAAACATCTAATTGCAGCCGTGCTCTGGAAATCAGTTTAGAACATTGATTAAATAATCAGGATGTTTATTACTGATCTCTGCTTCATTTCTCCCTTTCAAAGCTCTAATTCAAGATACTTATAATTATATTTTCACGAGTAAAACTCAAACAGATTTATCCATAAATTGATATATATACAGTATGTATGTGCTGTTCTATAGCTGTATGATAGAAAAATATTAAAATATGTTTTGTACACTGTTTTCATTATATCCATTAATAAATTTGTACATTTAAAAAAATGGTTTGTCCTTCCGTCTCCCTGGTAGAATTAATACGTTCCTCTATGAATCCAAAAACTTTTCATTTCACTAAATACAAGTTTACCTATTTAATGTTTTTTTGTAAACTACAGATACTCACACAGATATCATCGTAATAAAGTAACTCTTGAGTATCAATACACACTTTCAGCAGACCTTTATTGCCATTGTCTTACAAGAACAAGCTATACATCTTCAGAGTGATGCCCATCTATGACTGGATGAAAGTGTCTGTAGGTCTCTCCCATGCTCAGTGTCTCAACCAGAGTCCCCTGAGGAAACCCTAGCAGGCACAAGGAGAATGTACAAACACAAAACCGGCTCACTGTGACAGTGTAAACTACTGTGGCGACATGTCGCCCCCATTTCCTACAATGAAACAAAAAATAAAGCAATGTAACGAAGATACATCATTACACAGTAGTGTTAAAAGTAAATAAAAAATGTTACTATTTACATGAACATGTTTGCTCTTTCAGGGTGAACAGAGAAAACAACGCAGCTGACTGGAATCTGAGGTTGTTTCACCCGAGGGCGAGACAAGTGCTGACACACCTTTCCCCCCTCTGGAATGTATGACGACGAAGAGGAGAGGTTGTACGTCTGTTTGACACTGTGACAAATGAAGAAGTAAAACGTAACACACGATAATGTGGGAGCCAAAGTAACCGAGTGAGCTTAAGGTTTGTAGTGTGTGTGTGTGTGTGTGTGTGTGTGTGTATGTGTGAGTGTGTGTGTGTGTGTGTGTGAGAGAGAGAGAGAGAGAGAGAGAGAGAGAGTGTGGAAGAGCAGCAGAGAATAGAAGGACAGATCCTGAACAGTAAATGGGCGTGGAGTTTCAGTACCGATCCTCAATTCTGTCATTCAACAACTTATATGGGTATGAGACTCTGGAGCTGCTTTCTTTCGAACTCCCGAGGACGACGTCTGTCTTCCACATGTGGGGATTTAAACCAAGACACTGAAAAGGAAAGAAGAAGCCTCTGGAATCGTAATCTTGTTGAGGAATAAAGACGATAAATCAACTGCAGACCATCTCTCAATCAGAGCCTGAGGAGGCGGTTTGAAACAAGCCAGGATACTTAAGTAAGAATTGCACCCTAAAATTAAACTGTAATGTCTGATCCATCTTTTGTCTGTCCATTGTCGTTCCTTTGAGAGGTTTTGGATTATATAAGAACATCAGTATGACTCCACTCACTGCTAC
>CAAKHC010003934.1:1153-16596 GCA_901007825.1 Macroramphosus scolopax | reverse complement strand
GCCGAAGGAAGTACATCCTCTGCTGGGCCTCTTTCAAGAGGGCCGTGATGTTTAGTTCCACTTCAGGACCCTGGAGATAGTTATGCCCAGGAACTTGCAGGACTCCACAGCATTCACCTGGGTGTCTCCCAGCATGATGGGAGGAGTCACATGTTTCACAGGCCGTGCTGCTTGCAGACACATTGGACAGGGGGACAGATACTTGGAGTGAAGGAATACAAATCTATTCCCAGCAAGTTCCACTCAGCATGTAATAAATAATAAGTGCCTTTACAAAAATAACTTAGTGATGCATCGCTGCCACCGACGTCGTGCTTTCTCTCAGTGGAGCCTGTGCAACTGAAATCAGATCAAGTCTGCATCATTGTTCTTGGAAAGTAATGTTGTTATCCGTCAGTGTTGTATGGAAGGTTGTGCAGGTATGAAGGCAGGACTGATAAAATCAGAGTATAATAACACGTCTTGAGACAAACGGACGGCAGAAGGTTTGAGCGCGGTGATTAATAACAGCGTCTCACGACTACGTAATTTTATAGTTTGATAATAAAATGTTCTTTAACTTGCAGGCTACAAACATAAAAACCGAATGACAATATAATACTTCAATAATAACTGAAAGACTCCTGTTGGAACTGTGTACAGAAAAACAACAAAGGAAGCTTATCTATTGCAGTGAGAGTTGGACAGCTGCTGGACATCGGACCCTTCAGAGGCGTCTGTCGGAGGTCCGCCTGGTCTTGCATCAACGACAAACCCAGTTGGTCGAGTTTGACACGCAGAGGTGAGTCCACATCCTGCACGGTGAGGGTCGGCCTCGTCTTTGGTGAAGCCCCTCTGTCTTGTCCGGGAAGATGGAGGCCCTGACTTCCCGATGCCTACGAGAAGCTTCTTTGGTTTTCTGGTCTTGCCAAACTCCAACCGCCTGACACGCTTCTGGCCGAACCAGGACTCAGAACCGTTCCGTTGACTGCGCGGCTCCTCGTATATCGTCTCCAGTGGTCTGAAACACAGGAGAGTGATATCAGAGACTGACTTCAGTGAGATGATTTGTTTTTTAACTGTGCAGCTCCAAATGAAGAGAAACCACAGATAGAGCTGTTCTACTGTCTGCTGGAGCTGTGTGACTGTTCTCAAGTTTGTTAAAGAACCGTGACGTAGGAACATTCCTTCTGCTGTGTGTGTGTGTGTGTGTGTGCGTGCGTGCGTGTGTGTGTGTGTTTAACATGCATCTAGCTGTTGTAAATAGATGTGTGATTGATGTTGACATTACCTCTCAGGGGGTTTGATGAAATTCTTGTTGGTGTAGATTTCTTCCAAACTGAACTCCTTCTTCTTCAGCCTGCAGTTTAATATGAGAGAAGGAGACTGTTGATCAGAGTGTTCAAGGCAAAGACAGATGAGGAGAGAGGCTCCACTCCGTCACACCGCTGTTCACTTCAGTTTTTCTGTAGTTTCAATGTCTTCTGTGTGATCGACGATGTCGCATCAATTTCAGGAGTCACATTAACCAATTAATAGATCGCGTTAAGGGTATTCTGAGAGATGGCGCCCCCCCCCCAAATTATTCCCAATGAGGAGAGGGAGCATGCAGCACTGAAGCTGATTATGTGGGAAAGCACCGGGGGAATGTAAACAGCAAAGAGTATACAGAGTATCTGCTTAAAATCTCTTCTGAAAGAATGCACGCATCAAACATGGGGGAGGTGTAGCAGCTCATCTGATGATGCACCATGGACATGCCCGGTGTCTTTCAGCCTTCGGATCACCTGAACCTCCATTTGCAGATGAAGCTAAGAAGCTAATAAAAGGAACTTTCACGTCCTGTTTCGGTCGAGGTTGAACCTCCATACTTATGTGATGCATTCACAGCACATACCTGATGGGTTTGGGGAGGCCCATGGGGGTCAGGTTGTTCTGAAGTTTGGGTAAAGTTTTCCTGATTGGAAAAGACGACACTTTCCCTCTTTCCTCCTGCTTCTGCAATACAAACAGCAACAGGGATTCATTAGAAAACATATACACATGATTAATTATGCCTTTTAAGTTATTTAAAGTTACGTTTACCTTGATTTCAGAGTCAGACAGAGACTTTTCTTCTCTCAGTCCTGCATCTTCAGAATCCAGCCTGGAGGAGCTTGTGTCCTCCTCTTCCCCCTCCTCCCCCTCCTCCCCCTTGCTCTGTTGTCTTCTGACTGAGGAACGCAACGACAGTGTCTTATCACCATCACAAGAGTCAGCTTGGTTTGATTTGACTGACGTCATGTGAGGAAGCTGCTCGTCACTCGGCTCTGGCTCAGACTCTTTCATGTTGACTTCACGAGTCTTAGGTGGGACTTTCTTTGAATCAGATCTGCTTCCTGTGGGTTTCCTGCGCCCTGCTTTGACCCGGCCAGATGGTTTGCACTTTTGTTCCTCCACAACATCGCACGTCTTCACTGTGGAATCGTGTGAGGCACTTAAATGCACAGAGGACTGTAACAGCATAGATGAGTTCTCTTCATTCTGTGTTATCGCACATTCAAGAGCCTGTTCAGAACTGTGTGTTGACAACTCCATGTCGAATGATAACTTCCTAAAATATGCAGTTTTTGAGTTTTCTTCAACCCCTAGAGACAAATTAGTCTGCTGATCGACTTCATCTTCCTTATTTCCGTTCTCACTTTGTCCCTGGTGAAATGAAATGCTCCTCTCTGAGTTGTATGATCCATCTGCCTGTAGCTCACATCCGTTGAGTATGTGTGGACAGTCCATGGACGGAGGAAGACTACAAGCGCTGAAGAGTTTAAACCTCCTCCTGACTATTTCTTTGAAACTGGCCATATTTGACATGAATGACTGAAACAACGGGCCAATCAACGACCCCGTCTGAGCAGGTGCATTTTCAACAGTGTGTCCGACAGCCAATCCCTCGATTGTATCCAGATCAGAGTCTTTAAACATCAAGTGTCCGCGTGGCATCAAACTGCTCGTCTCGATTTTCTGCAACAAACACATTTGGTTCCTTTCGGGGGCTTTTTTGTTTTTTTTCCCTGTAATGAAAACAGTGTAAACATTATACTGAGATCATTACAAGGCAGACATTTTTCTGTTAAAGCATTTTTTTTACAATTGTAAAAATGTATTAACGGGTCAATCAGCAGTGGAAATAATAATTCCCGCCCTCCAGTATATACACGCTGTGAAACATAAGCCATCATACTCACGTCTCTTGGCACTCGGTTCCAGGACCAAAATCAGGTCCATCCTGCGGAACAAAGACAATTTACTGTAATTGAGTTATTGAACTGTCACAAAGACAAAGCAAGTTTAAGCTTAAAATGGATGGTTTGGTTCTTATATCAGCTAATTATTTGGATTGCCTGAAACACTAGTTCACCTCCAAAGGTTGTGCGTGACCAGGAAAAGAGGAAAACAATAAGGACGAGTCAGCCAGCGAGTTGTGGGTCATATTAAGACACTTGATTGCATGTCTGCGTCAGATGCAGCAGACCGTGAAGGAGGATTAAATCACTCAATTAACCCTCACAACCCATTCAGCGTCTCGGCCTACAGTGTTTGCATACACAGCCCTACAGTACAGCCGCTGCACGGACGGATTTGTTCCACAAAGGCTGTAAACGAAAGATAAACAGATGCAGAGAAAGATGCAGTGTGAGAACGTTCAGGAGTGTGGATTGATGACACTGACCTGGTTTTGTTTCTCGTGTACTTGAGTGATTTCAACTGTCGAGGGTTTGGACTGAGACACTTGCACCTACAAATCAAACAGATGTATGAGTACTGTATCATTTCATCCCTCACGTGTAACTAAACAAGAGTTACATTCCAACCATATTGCTACATTCCCTTCCTCTCTTGGAAGGGGACGGTATCTGTATGGATGGTTTCTGAGTTCTCCACATTGTTCTGTTTTTTAGGATATTTGCTCCCCTTATTGCAACTGCTCCTTCTGTCCTCAAGTCCTTTGACTCTGTGGTGGCAGTAACATCTCAGCTACTGACAGGGAGAGACTGAACAGACTGGTGAAGAAAGCCAGCTCTATCCTGGGCTGCCCTCTTGACCCTGTGGAGGTGGTGGGAGACAGGAGGATGATGGCCAATCCGTCATCTCTGTTGGACAATATGTCCCACCCGCTTCAGGACACACACCTTTCGGCAGCTCGTTCAGCAACATGCTAATTCATCCTCGGTATCTCACGGAGAGATACCGCAGGTTTTTCCTCCCTGCGGCAGTCAGACTCTATAATCAACACTGTTCCCAGTAAACACTCAAGGATTCACTGTCTTTACTGCGATACGGTTTGCTGTACAATGTGCAATACTTATATGTGCAATAACTAACTTATTCATTACTTATTCATCTGTAATATATTTCTTATAAATACTCTTTAATGTGTGCACATCTTCTTTGCTGCTGTTATAATGATGTAAATTTTAGTAAAAAACACCTGTAAGTAATCCTTGTGTAAAATCGTTATGTTAACTGTAACCAGCTAACATAACGAGACAACTGTGAAGCTCAAAATCAGTCTGTAAAATCAGCAACCAGACTCGATCATCAATGATGAATAAATAACAACAACAAAGGAGAAAAACTGGCAAAAAAGTAGGAGGGGAAAACACAGCAACAGCAAAAGAAACCAGCAGGCGTCAGGAAAACTATACCTGGGAGTGATGGAGGGAAGGGGGAGGCACGGAGGCTCACTGTGGGGGGGTGCACTACAGAAGGGGTACAGGGGAATAGCATCTTCATCCATCTGACAAACTACCTGAGGGAGCGAGTCAGAGGGGTGAGTGAACATCCCCTTGTTCAATCTCTTACTCCTTGTCTCCATCTCTGTAAATAACAACAACGCAGTAAACAAACACGTGGGGCATCTGATCAGCATCAAACACGTCACAATAATCTTAAACACGAGCTGTCACTTATAAAGTCTCTGTGATGAGGATTTTACCCTGTGAAGAAGAATACATGGAATTAAATGGATTTGACTCAATAATGACAGATTTTATTTACTATGGCGCAAATATTTCAGCAAATTAGTTAATACTGAAACAAGTATTTAAATATAGACGTGGTCTTAATAATAATTACAACAATTTTATATAAATAGGTGTGGTTAGATTATAACGCTTCTTTTTACAATTTTTTTACCGATTATTTCCCACAAAATCCAGATTAGTTAATTTTGGCAACAGTGAAATTGTAGAAATGAGCAATATACTAACAGCTACCGGTAGTTGGTGAAAGGGAGCGAGGTCTACTTGCTGGAATTGACTGTTTCAAATTCAAACTTTTAAACGTAAGTGAACGATTTGTTGATGTAAATTAGCCCTACGATAACTAATGTAAACAACATATGTTAGCAAAATAAGTTAACAGATAAAAACTTTAGCAGAATGTGAATTCACCTTAATTAAACGTTACGTCGGTTTAATTGATGCTGATAAGTATGTAACATAAAGTTTCTGCGCCAGGGATTAGCCGTAGCCGGGAGCGGTCAGGTCTTCTAACGTTCATGCGCCTTCTTCGAGGAAAACCGAACACGTCCTCGGCTAGTAGCTTAGTTGTACACTGATATTGCAATTAAATAACACCGAAAAAACGTACCATGGGTCGTTCGGCGGACCGCAGGACAGTATTCCGACCTCAGCGTAAACAAGAAATACCGGACGGCATCACAGTGCGACTTCGCTGTCAGCGGAGCGCCCTCTAACCAATCAGAGAAGAGTCCGAGGAGTCATTGATGAGAAGCAGACAGAAGAAAAATGGGTCAGAAAATGTTCCCAGGTCCTCGCATGACCTAGAATCAACGAAAACACATAATTTTATTAAATTAAAATTTGGAAAAAAGTGTGTATACATGTCGGATTGACACTATATTTTTTAATTTATTAACTATATTATTTTGAATATTTCTGATACAACCACATTTAAAAAGCAGTGCTAGTAAGAGCTAACCATATTAAGGAAATTAACCTAGAGGATTCAGCCTTCCTCCCAGTCACCTCTGCTTGTATTCATTTCTTAAACATGTCAAGATTATAACCCTGGATGATTACTGTCTGGTACTCTGATTTGACTGAAAAAGAATCAGCTACATTTGAGTTGGCTTCAATATTAAAAAATACTTATATCTAATGTGTTTTTAAAGTCCTTGTGAAAACACTGATGAATTGGTGAGTGTATGCCAGCAGATGTGATCTATTAATAGCAGTGCAAGTAAACACTCAGTTTCAGAGAAAGCACACATTCACAACTAGCTGAAACAAATAGGTACAGTACATTAAAGTCATTTTCATGTGATCCATTTATATATTTCTTAACTGGATAGCCTGAATTAAAACATAAAAGTCTTCTCTATGACACTGATTTGGAATTTTCTTCCAAATACAAAAGGAATAGCAGACAACACCATTTACAGATTTATTTAAAAACAAGATATACAGAAGACAAAACCATTGCAAAATGATTTATTGGACAGCAGTGGACAAGAGAGAAAGAATGAAAGAGAAGAAATGAACGCTGAAGGTTATTAGGATTCCTTCAATGCTGTGCATCAATCATATGTACAGCTCAAAGTCTAGTCTCTTGGAGTTGTAGAACTGAGATCCCTCCTGGTCTATCCTCTTGCAGTAAACGCCACTGCTGAAGTAGCCGTCATCCACCCAATCCTGAAAACAGACAAGAAGATTAAAACCTAGCAAGCCAGATTAATGTTAAAGGTAGAACCAGCCGGCAGAGCCTCCACTAAGAAGTCACAGAGACAGTTACTGTTCTTGTCCAGTTAACAAGTAAGACTAGTTCACCTGAGCTGCAAACACCAGTAGCCATCAGCCAGATGTTAAAAAAAAAGTTTTTAACATTTTCTGACAAAGCTAAAATATCAAGAAACAAAAGCATTTAGGAAGACTTGGAGATGATGCCACTCCATGATTGTTTTAAATCTCTATTCTAAATTGAAACTTCTTGTTGAAATAACTACCGTTTAATTTCAAACTGCTATGCGTGATTACCTGCATCTGCTGACTGTTGAAGGGGCCGTACATCTCTGAATCATCCGCCAGGTCCCATTTGTACTCCCACATCACTTCATCACTCACTGAGGAAAAAAAAACAGTACATGATATTCTGAAGGCAAACTCACAACGGGAGTAGAGGAAAGACTCACACACCTGTTTCGTTTTCGTCCTTCTCTTTGTCCTTTAATCTGTCAGAAACCTTTTCATCAAATTTGTCGCCAAACATGTCCAGTTCATCTTCTTCCTCGTCATCACCGCTTTTTTTCTGCCCCGCAGCAGGCTGCTTGCTGCTCTTGTTCTTCAGCAGATAAGCCAGTTTTTCATATGTCTGCTGATAGATCCCAAACATCCCCGAGGCGACCAGTCTGTCAGCCAGAGCTGTGAGCCTGTCGAGCTTCTCTGCATCCCTTTTGGTCTCCTCATTAGATTCACTCTCTTGCCTCAGCTTTCCCTTCTTCCGCCCTCCAAGGCCTCCTACCCGACGAAGCGCCCTAGCAACTGTCTCCCCGGGTAACAACATTTCAATCAAAGCTTCGGTGAGTTGGTTCTGTGTGTAGGATGCCAGGGGGTCCACAGCAGGCTCCATCACTTCCTCCTCTTCTTCATTATCTGGGGTTTCCTGTTGTTCCTCTCTCTTCTTCTCTTCCTCTGCTTCATCTTCATCACCTGCTCTGCGTGTCCGTTTGGCACCTAGACCTTTCTTCTTCTGTTTGAAAGGTTGTTCTTTAACTCTCACCTGAAAAAAAAGGAATTCATATAACTGTCGATTTGTTTAATACATGAATCGAAACAGTATGTGGAATATAATTACCCAGTCAATGTTGTCCAGCCAGTTGTCTCTAATCTGCTCTTCCTTTTTGACAAAATAGTTTCCCTCCGAGTCAAAGTGTCCTTCCTGCATCTCCTCGTCCAGGTTGAAAGGTGTAATACATACGCCCTCGTCAAAATCAATTGTTGCTCCCTCTTGGCCTGAGAACAACATCAGCATGGTAAAAATGTTGGCAAATAAAAAGACATGTCAAGAAGGGAAACAAATTTCACATCAAAGTACATTTTGCCACCTGTCAGCCCAAAAACAGGACTTACCGTCCACATCATCGCTGGCCAGAATATCATATTTGCTGCTAGCTGTTTTCTCTCCTTCATCTTCCTCGTCGCTGTCGAGGGAATGTTTCCCCTTGAACCTGGAGCCCGGTCCGCTCACAGCCTCACAAGCCTGGTTCAATTGTAAAAGAAACACAAAGGGGAGATGGTAACTTAATGGGCAGGTGCATCAAAAAGCCTCAATAAAAAGCACCGAGGACTGGATGAACTAGAACATTTTATTTACTGACAAATAACATATTTGGGGTCATTTGAGCTCTTCTGAGCTCTGAAGAGATGCTTCGTCTTTTTAGGCTTGAAGAAGAAAAGGTCCGAATGTTTTCTGTCTGTTGTCACACTGTTCTAGCTTTGAGCTGTGGTGCATGTTGATGTTATTAATTCAGGAGTCAAGATTTACTGGGGTCTTTCGATTCTGCATGTATTTGCAAAGAGCTGAGATTGTATTATAGTTTTGTGATATACAATATAGTAGTTTAGTTGGATAACTGACGGCATCAGGACGGAGAGACATCAAACTAAACAGAATAAGCATTTAGTAGTGTTGTATGGTTGAGGAGATTAGTGCAAACTAAATTGATTCTGCTGGACGACAGATGACCTCCAGCAGTATTTTCAAACTGACTACCCACGTTGTGTTAAAGCTGCAGCTCTCTCCTTTTCCTTCCTAAATCATCGTTTTGACGGAAGTTACCTTTTTGTTTGGGACTTCGTCTTCCAGGTCCATTTCCCCATTTCCGTCCTGAAATGTTACTTTTCTTTTCGACATGGCGCTGGCAAAACGAGAACTTTTTCTATTGCCCAAAAATTATGAATATGAACAGAGAAATCCCGTTAGCTTAACAGCTAAAATTGTTAGCAACCAGCGGCAACCAATAGCACATGCAAGACTGTGACGCATTTATAACAGATTCTGGGCAAGAGTGAGAAAGCATTCGGTTACCTATTTAAAACTAAGTATTTGGCACTGCTGTGTGAACGGAAATAAACAAGACTACTGGGCTAACAGATAGCATTAGCGTGTGACGTCTGAAAATAATTCAAACGACGTTCGTTACCGTTCTTCTTCGCTGATTTTCTCTTCTTCGTGTAAGTTAGGCGGTTCGGAAACAACATGGGTCTTTACTGCCCCCGCCTGGGTGGAGGACAAATCAGGTAATACATGTTATAGACTTAATTCAATTAGCTTTTTTTATTAACGAGGTTAAGGTGATTGTAAAGGTTTGTTTGTGTGTAAAGCATTTTGAATCGCTTCTGTAGATGAAAGGTGTAATAGAAATAACATTTTCATATTTCAAATAATTAGTTTAAATGATTTATTTTGAATAATGCGGCCCTGGGACTCAAAGGCCTTGTGCCGATTTTAAGCAACCATATTCTGGAGGGGTAATTTGGGCTTTGAACTGACCATTAGATTATTTTTTTTGTACTACGTAGCTGAAAGGATTAATGGATAAGTCAATAAAAAGGGAAAATTCTATTCTAAATTGCTGCTCTTCTCTGTTGTTGTTTTTTCATTCTGGAAAAAAACACTTTGAATCTGTTTTTTTCTCAAACATTAGTATTACTACGATTTGAGCTTTAGACCACAGCCTGGAGTTTTATTTTGAAAGTTTTGTACCCTTGATTCAGCCTGCACAGACATGCTGAGAAGCAGGACTCATAATATAACACCATGGATCCCTGTCTTAACACTTGGGATTCTTTTGGATCAGAAATTCCTTGAGGTCCATCAGGATAAAAAAGATTAATGCTTGTCGAGAATAGACACAAGGAGACAATAATTAATGCAAGCAGGAGCCAACAGATCCTAACCTGAGGTAAAAAGAAGAACTTTTTTTTACTTTTACTGTATTGACAACTGATTTAAGTAATATTCTCTGTCTGAAAAGTCTCTCAGAGGAGTGTTCCACTTGTTCTATGCACCATGAGATATTAAAATAAAACTCATCTGAGATCAGGATCAGTATCAAAGAATAGAGAAGTGAGAGAGCAGGCGTAAGTTGATCTGAATACTCTCACTTCCAGGTAGCAGTGAATTCAGTGTATTTGGTTTTGCCTGAGTATCATTCACCAGCTCAAGGTAGACCAGAGAGGACAGAGACTACAATGTGTCGGGTTTTGTTTCCAGGAAGTGGGTCAAGTTATTTATATTTCAACGCACGTCCTCTCGTACCCGAGGCAGAACCAGTGGTAGTAACCTGAAACAATATATTCAAGCATTGTGTGGTAGTGGATGTATCAGACTGACTTGGATTTGGCTTCATGCTGAGGAACGATGACGAGCAACAGAAAATATCTGTAAATGTAAATAATGTAAAGTTGGAACGTCTGGCGGGTAAAGTGACCCTGTGACCAATTCAACATTGACAGAGGTGAGTTGGAGTCACTCGTGTTACTTTTCTCTGAGTGGCTGTAGAAGAGTTTCAAGTCATTGCTCCTGATATCTATTACTGTTTGTGTCGATCTGATTTATTTATAGATGTAGTTTGTAATATTCAGCTTATTAATTCAGCATGTTTAGAACTTGTGTCTCTCTGTTCGGCTTTCCTACCTTACTAATGACAACCTACCAACCTACTGACCTACTTATGTACCTACCGAGCGACATGCCCACCTACCAACCACACTACCCTCCATCCTCCTTACTGACTGACCTACCAACCAACTTACCTACACATATACCTGCCGACCAGGCAACCAAGCGACTGACTAACCGATCATCCGACTGACCTACCTACCTCCCTACCTCCCTACCTCCCTACCTCCCTACCTCCCTACCTCCCTACCTCCCTACCTCCCTACCTACCTACCTACCTACCTACCTACCTACCTACCTACCTACCTACCTACCTACCTACCTACCTACCTACCTACCTACCTTAATTTAACAGAGACATGACAGTTGGTTGTTTCTATCTAAAACAAGGTTACTAATGATTTCTGATATGTCAGCTGTTATATTTCCTGGATTAAGACTATAATACCTTCAAGTCTCCCTGTTTTTGCATTTCCATTATAAAGAGCTTTCTTCTCTTTAGGTGTTGGAATGAAGATCCATGAGAAGATTCTGACCCACTACCTGTCATGCACCTCTCCGGTTGATAAAGAAGGATACCTCTTCAAAAAGGTTTGAACACAGATTGTTTCACATTATTGAAGCTTGTCAGAGGGGAATCCAATGCACCGATGCTGCTGTTGCCCCACAGAAAAAGAGGAATGGCACCTACCAGCGGCGGTGGTTTGTCCTGAAGGCAAACCTCCTCTTCTACCAGGAGCGGCCAGCTGACCGACACCTGCTGGGCGTCATCGTGCTGGAGGGCTGCGCAGTCCGGCGCTCAGAGTCTGAAGGGCAGCTTTCCTTCTCCCTGGTGTTTGAAGGGCCTGGACTCAAAACATACAGATTTGCAGCAGGAGATTACCAGACTCAAGAGAGCTGGATGAAAGCTTTACTTTCAGCCAGCCACTGTTACCTCTCCCTGCTGGTGAGAGACCTGGGGAGGCAGTATGAAGGCAAGTAGTGTCCTGTTCACTGGTGCCCATTGCTGGTTGTTGTAGGCCTTATATGTTCATTTTTGATTTCCTGTTTCCTATTTGCAGAAGCTAAACAGCACCAAGGCTCCGGAGTATCTCAGGCCTCAAGCCACATAAACCACCATCTCTTCTTCCAAATACAGCAGCAGCCAGCAGCAGTGGTCAAGGAGGCCAGAAGCTTCAGTGTTGACTCTGTTCTACAAGCACCATTAATACAAACCAAGGTGGCAGCGAGGAAGTCCCCTAAACTATGGCACAGGAGAAACGCTCACGTCACCCCACTGAATGGCCCGGTGCCTCTGTACGGCGAATGGCCTCTGGTTGGTTTAGATCCACTGGAGGATTTTAGCAAACTTCACGATTATTATGGCCAGGAAGTGAAGAAAGCCAGAGAGGAATGGCTGAGGAGCCGAGGAGAAGAGGAGGAGGACGGCGGGGGAGATCTCATCGATCTGGGGTGAAAGAACTGCACAAGGAACTGAGATGTTTGTCAAAACACTGTAGTTAAGGACATCAAATTTTAGAACCAGAAACCGTTCGGCATCATGGATTCGGACCAGATTCCATCTCTATGTTAGACGTGATTTGCGCGAGCGATGAAGTGCTCGCAGGATAAAAAAAGAACAAGGAAGTAATTTACATGTCAAGATGCGGATGTGCAGAGACCAAGTTTCACTCTCTATTTTATTTTAAGTACAAACAGTTTATTGTTACTTGAAATGAGACATTGAAACTGTTGGTTTTAGCTGACGATTGACATTAAAGAAACAGAAGATTTTCTACATTGGTGAAGTTTTTTACGTACATGCGTTCACATTGATGCACCCTAACAAACTTTCAGTGAAGGAATAATACCTCAAACTGGTGGTACAGATACTCAAAAATACTACTTGAGTAGAGTGTTTGTACTCATTGACAGTTCAGAGACTGCTGATTGTTCAGTGAGTTTAATTATAGGATTAATTAATAGATCAATAAAGAGACTTTCTCTTGATCATACAGCGTTATTTCTGGACAAAAATCAAAAGATGTTTTATATAATATATATTGTGTGACTCTATATGTATATTTTGAGACTCTCTGTCAGACAGTTACTGTATATTTTCTACCAGCAGAGGACACTGCAGTCGCAACCTGCTGCGTCCCACCTGAATCTGAGACTGAACCTTTATAACTTTCCTGCTCAGTCAGCTGCTTCCTCTGAAAATCATCAGTACAATCTGGCATGTCCTTAAACTTATAATTTACTGGTGATGAAGTTCCACATCAGAAATGGAATGCAATAACAACACAGGGCGACCTGTGGTTGGCAGATATTCAACAGTGTAACGTTACAAACATCCCAAACTGTCATGGTCGCTTCTTGAGGTCGTAGCTCCCCGTATGTCAAACCGGGGAGCTCTCCACATTCCCGCCCCTACAGACGGACATACCAATCATGTCAAGAGTGATCGATGGCTGCAGGGGAGTGTGCCATGACGCGTCGGGTTGCAGGAACCTCCCTGGCAGTGCCACACACACACATATGGATATGCAGAATGTAAACACATTGTGACGTGAGACCATTCTGTTATTTCTTACAACCAGCTGACACGTCTGCAGAGAGTTGAGATGCCACATCGCAGAAATGACTTGTCAGTCACAACATGACTGATAAATGGGCCGAGTCTAAATGCAGAGCAGATTGATGAAGTCTGTTACAGAAGTTACAAATCTTATATCTTTATCTATGCAAACACCTATTTTTTTTTTTTTTTATAACATCTTGTTTTAATGATTTTAAAGTTATAATGTGACTTGTTGTTTTTCTTGTGTGACTCTAATGTCCTTCTGTCCTTCTCAAGTCATCCATTCCTGTAATAATCTCAGTTTCAGCATCACATATGTCATTCCTGCTCCAAGGTGGTGATAATCCAGTGGGACAGAGGTCAGAGGTCACTACCATGATTGACAGGCAGGCAGCGTCCTGGTCTCGATGTCCCGAACACCGAGTACAAACAAACGTCTGATTTGAATTAACGCCACAGTGGAAACCGGTGAAGAGCAGAGATGTGAGTCATCGTCAGTGAAGAAGATCCGTGGAAACATAAACAGTCCAGCTGGGAGAGGGGGCAGAAATAACTCCAACCTACAGACGGGATTAACAACGCCGTTAATGAAGTGAACCTGGATTATCTCTGAGCTCAATTTGGATATAAAACCTGAAAAAACAAAAAGGAAAGTGTTTCCTCTCAGGGAACCGTTGGCCCCAGTTTATTCAGCTATTTCTGTCTCCCCCAGCTGTCCCTTTCATGTTCTGCAGGGAATGTCTGCCACCGCCCTGCCAAGAAACCCCCTCATACTCACCGGGGGGGTCAGCACAACTTCCTCTGGTCCTCCCAGAAAAACACAGAAAAGCAAACAGAAACAAAACATCTCTGATGATCCCCAATAATATCTGATATTTACAAATAGATTCTTTCACACTGGAGTTCTCCGACTGATAAAATATCTACATCTTATAGTACATTTTATTTCTATTTATCTTCTAAACTATATTAAATCAAGTTATATTTTAAAGTGTTAATTATGCAAAAACAGATACAAACAATCGATGAATAAAATGGATGAAACATGAATAAAAAGAAATGCAATTAATATTTTACAATAATAAGGTTAATTATAATATAACAAATAAATGATGTAATGTTGTGACGTCAGGACGAGGATGACATCGAATGCGGCCGTCAGTTTGAAGAAGAACTCTGGCAACAGGTGAAGATCGATATCGTTTCCCCTCTTCTTCATACAGTGAATCCAAACCGAGGTCTTCCGAGGCCTCGTGACCTGCGTGACCTCTGCTATTCAAACATGATGATGTTCATCCCCAAACGTGGGAGTGATTCAACCTTCATTAACAAGTGTAACACGGGACGGCATCAGTTGAAAAACATAAAAATAAAGGCTGATTGTATGTAAATTATATTTACAGTCAGACCTTTTTCCCAAGTATTTATCTACTATACTATTAAATGTATTTCATTATTTGATTAATTAGCTCACTAAAGCAGCGTCAGCATCTGCTTCAATGTGCATTTGTACAAATATATGCACTGAAATCTGTGCAAGTATCCAGACATATTAAATAAGAGACATGTTAATGCCCTGATGGGTTTCAACCTCCCCTTCTCCTCTGTTTTCGCTGTGTGATTCATGTCCCGCCCCTTCCATCATTCCGTCATTACCTCGCCGCGACGTTTAAAATAAGACAGTGGAGCCGTGCACGTCCGGGGTCCTCGGCTGCTGAGTCTATAGAAAATACTACGTGTGTAATATCGCAACGGGCATCAAAAACCAAAAATAAAGTGGCTGTGCTGCCTCTCTGCAGGCGTGATGGAGGTGGATAGAAGGAGGGTGGAAGGACAGTGTCCAGTGGTCCAACGAGCATCTATGTCCTGAATGTCCTTATTAGTCCACGTGGGACTGCGAAACCTGCGGCTGGTCCCTCAGCTATCAGGTTTACTTAATTCCAAGACTCCTGGGTCTATTTCTGATCTCCTGTAAGGTGATACTTCGCCCCGCCAGGCTGCTGTCTCCTTTACTTTTGCCGTCAGTTCATCCCTGACTAACGCCCCCCCCCCCCCCCCCCCCCCCCCCCCCCCCCCCCCCCCCCCCCCCTCCCCCCCCCCCCCCCCCCCCCTCCTCCTCCTACCTCCACCCCTGCCCCACAGTCAACACCGGCATATGTTCTCCCTGGAGCATACAGCGACACACACACACTGGCTCTGTTCCGACACACACGTGCCA
>CAAKHC010003933.1:12163-36921 GCA_901007825.1 Macroramphosus scolopax | reverse complement strand
CACTCATCCCAGGGCCACTGAACTGAAGGGAATGAACACACTCCATGAAGACACTTGAAGGGTGCATCAGGATTGAGTTCTCATTTCTGTCTTCCCGTCTTTTGACAGCACACTGCAAAGAAAATATCCTGCTGTGCAGAAGTAAAAAAAAATGAACCATCCAGTCACTGAAAAAGAGCAGCTACAACATTGTTTAACAGACAAATGTGACGAAATAGTAGCTTTTAAGAGAGATTCATCTGCGACTTGCATTCCTCCAAGACCACTGTATGAAATTCAACATGCATATTAACAATATCAGCAGCAAACAGAGTCGCCCTGCAAGCAAGAACTCAACTATCCATTCAGAACTTAAATATTCATAGATTTATTCAAAAAAAAAAGAAAAAAAGGAGATGTGCAAGAGGTGGTGGTTTGGGTTGAGTGAAATTGGGAAATTTATCAAACTGCCTAACAGAGAAAGCTACAGCCTGTAACCTGTGTGAAAATTAAAGTTATAATTTAAAAGAGAAGAAGAAAGCAAAAACCTGCCAAAAACAGCTGTGTGATGATGTCGGTCTTATTGTTCGATGGTGATTTGAGATCTCCTGCAGTCAGTTTTTGTATCATCTAGTTGAAACATGGACTGGTTGAAAAGAAATGGATGAAGGTTCCAACAGGGTTCCACTGGGGTCATTAGGTCAGAAGGACGCCGTCCCTCACATGGTTCAATGTGGCTAACTGGTCATTATCAAACCTAACATCTGCCTGGTGTCTGACCTTCAGTACAGAGATATTTATTTCATTCTGAAGAGGCTGTTTTGTATTTTTCACCAAATATACCAAATGCAGGCAAGCGAACAAACTCCTGCCAGAAACGAACGGCGGGTTACTTTGGCCTAACCACTGCACGTTAACCTTTGGCTGTATTTGTTTGAGATCCAGGCTCGTGTTTTTGCAAACGGCATCTGCAAACAGCACGCAATTACAGACAGATGTTTGGTTTCCAACAGGTTATCTAATAAGAACAATGCAGATAATCACACCTTGAGATTGTCCTCTGCTTGTTTCACATCTGCCACACCAAGGAAGCTCTCACCCGTCCTCGACAGCTAATATGAAAACACACTGATGCCTCAGCCTTGATGCAGAGAACCTCCTTTGGTTTCCTACTATTTCTGCTTTAACCAAAACCCTGTTGTTATTGACAATTTTTTCCAGGAGCGAAAATACATCTGCATGCATATATACACACGACACACACATACACATACACACTCTGCATCACTACCTGCGTTCAAGCTTCCCTCCCTCTGTGGGCAGTAATGTAAAACGCATTTGCTTTTCTATTACTGCTGGGCTGCTGTCCACCCTCTAATAGCCCTGCATCAACTCATTCGAAATAAACTCTATCTTAAGGCCATGATAGCACATGATGTTCGGAATAAGGGACTAAACTAGGTTAATATGTGTGCATTAGCCATCTGCCGTGTGTGTGTATGTCGGGTGAGGTCGGATTATTTCACTTCCATGAATGAGAGGATAACGGCATCTTTAAGCCCACTTAACTTTATGTTTATATTATCGGGGATGACTGCCCAACGGACGCCATGTTTGTGATGATGTCATAACATACAAAGGCCTGAGAAAGTCCCTCCATACTGAGACAACCAATTTGAGAATGAAACATTTTTATAGATTATTTGTAGGATTTGCTTTTAGCCGTTTCTCTAAAATCATTTTCCAATACTTTTATCACCGCTGAATCGAATGGCAGCAAACATCTCATGAGTTGAATACATCCGAATTTCAGCTGACTAAATCAAAACTAATGGCTTGATACCACCATGGATAAAGGGGGGGAATGGCTTTTTTTGTATGATTTGGAAGCAACTAATCTCTTAAGCTTAGTGTTAAATGATCCTTTTACAATATTGGTGATTTATTGTCACGACACATTTACATCAGCCCGACGGGGATCATAGCTTGTTCTTTGTTAAAAGCTTTGGATGGAGCTTCCAGCTCTGAGCTTAGATATATTACAACTTCTGTCTAATTCAGTGGCAATCCGCGAGATGAAGTGAACACCCGACCAGCTTCAGGGATCTTGTAGCTCACTCCTTTTTCTAGCTTGTCGCTTCCCCAAAAGCCGCCCCATGTGTCTTGTAGCTGCGCTCAGACATGCACTCTTCACCTTAACGAATCCCTCTTTCTCTCTCCCTTTCTCTCCTCCTCCTGTTGCCCTCTCTTGCACTCCGTTATCCTGAGTGGCGCCACAACCTCACTTCATCAGCCGACGATCCATCTTCACTGTTCTCTTTCCTGTCGTCCCAGTCATGCCACCGCCACGTCTGTAAACCCAAACAGCCTTTGCTAGCTCCCTGTGGGCCCAGCCCCCATTATCCTCTGCATCGATTCCCATGTTGCATCGATGAACAATAGCGGCAACGGAGGCAAAGATAAGTAGAAGAAAGAAGGATGGACGCGTGGATTGACAGATGAATGGGTGAGTGAATGGAGAGGGGAGTCTGGTAATGAAATGAGGTTAGTGATATATTACGCAAGGTGAGTTGAGAGGTAGAAAAATATAAGAGTGGAGGGAGGAGATGATGGAGGGAGGGAGGGGGTGCATTGTGGGACCATTTGTCAATAGCGAGTAGTGCGACCTTGGGGATCGATGGAACCGTCAGCCAATCAGTCAATAGGCAACATAACAAGCTCGCTGAGCAGGGAGAGAGAGAGGAGAGAGGGGGAATAAAAGAGGGCTTGGTCAGAGCAGTCGATAGGCCAGAGAAACAGACCGCCTGTCCACTCGGACACACGGCTGCAAATGGCACCAAAAACCACGGACGTGGAACAAGATGGAAGAGTCGGGGCTGAGATAGAGAACACGGATTGATCAAACGTACCGATGAGGGATCGGGTAGCATTAAGAGATAAAAGCATAAGATAATGCATCTGAAGATAGTCCATCCAAAAACAACATCGGTCATTTCAGAAAGTGCCCAAATACAACCGATACAACCTTCAGAGTTATTAACTTGTCCATCAGGAGTAAGTCAGGAAACATTTTGGCACCATCATAAAGCCATAGAAGGTGTTGTTCAAGGTGGATGAAGGGGCCAAGGAAACGTCAGACGTACACAAGACACAAGTGCCTAAAACCGTAACTGCTTTTGTTT
The DNA here is from genome assembly GCA_901007825.1 of Macroramphosus scolopax. Classification (NCBI taxonomy): domain Eukaryota; kingdom Metazoa; phylum Chordata; class Actinopteri; order Syngnathiformes; family Centriscidae; genus Macroramphosus; species Macroramphosus scolopax. Next base: position 33,760 of record CAAKHC010003933.1, on the reverse strand, counting down.
TGAAAATCATTGATGAGCGGTGTCATCCTGTCTAGGAGTGTCTTCCTGGGAGGACATTACAATGTCTGCTCATTAGTGTGTTGTGTCCTTTGAGCCCCTGTTCAGATCTGGCATTAACTTGCTCCGTAGGTGATCAGCTCACAAGTGTGCAGCGCTACAGGTGTGAATCCATTGAGGTGCAATCACTCAGACCTCATGCGGTGGGGGGTCGGCGCCACGCGAGGCCACGTTCCTTTAAGAGCGCGAACATAAATGTGACCCGGGTCCACATTTGAAGGACTGTCTAATCAACTGATGTCCACGGAGTAAACTGAAGTACGTACTCAACCGCGCACCGACAGTTTCATTTATTGTTACACGACGTCGTCTGACCTGTGTCAATCCGTACTCTGGGTTTACAAACCCATGCGCATGTTTTTTTAGTATATAATCAGTTCACAAGGGCTGCTCATCAAAGAAGCTGCTTAACGATCATATTGTTTATGTCGCCGCTGAGCCGCAGGGTTTATTATGAACAAGAGAGCGTTAGTCTCCGTCCAGGGACGACCGAGGTTGGAACGCACCGGCCCACAGTTGGTTTATAGATTATAAAAAAAATGGTAATTGGAGCATTTATATCGTGCTTTAGCCCAAAGCACTACAGATTTATTGTCTTTTTTTTTGCAGGCGCATTCTGTATTTCTGTGATTTCCTCTATTTATAATTTCAGGCAGACTACAAGTGCATTGCTGCCTCACACTTGTTTAAATCCACCAAAATAATGTGCTTGTGTATTTGCATACAGAGCAGGGAAGTGAGATCCGTCATCTTAAGGACAGGTGTGACCTCACGTACGCAGACCTGTCCATGTGCTATTAGATGAATAGAACCGAGCACCATGGCAACAACAAAGCCTCCCTGAGTCATGCTGCTGTCCAGATGTCGATCCTGACGTCTATATGTACCAACAGAAGAATCTTGAGTGCTGTGGGGGAACAAAAAGTGAGTAATAAGAGGAGATCAGGCTGTCAGAAGTTGGGAGAGAGGATTGTGTCACTACCAGTTTTCAGAATTTTGAGGGACTGCCAAGTTTCCGGAGCAGAAGAGCGCCAGTGAGTTTATTCCATACAAGCCTTTAATTATTTGGTTGTGCAGCTGGCGATATTAGATTCATATCAGATGGGAGCTCATCAGCCGAACCGAACTGGCTCCTCCACAAGAGACCCGCTGCACTCGCTGCGAAACAAAGACACAAAAACGAAGGAAAGTCTACAACAGGGACGGACGAGCAAACTGAAAAGGAAGCGGAGAGAACCTGTTGGAATAGTGATGCTCATCCGCCTGGCGAGTGACCCATTCTTAATCTACACACACATACACTCCTTGGGAAATCATGGTTACTAATTGTGAAGCCAACAGAAACAAATAAACAATGCAGGGCTGGAGCAGCGTCGGCGCACTGGATGGTTAGAATGCCAGATTAGGCCAAACAGCAGCAGTGGCGGCAGTCGGTCAGTAATTAATGAAATCAAAGAGTCAGGGAGCACTTCTGATGATCCCCCCCCCCCCACCACCACCACCACCACCCTCAAGTAAACAAGACCCCCAGTCGGAGAGAATACAAAAAAGGCAAGTACACACTAATAGTTTGCTGTTAAATATATCCTGCGTGCAAGCCCAGAAATACGAGAGCACACCTTGCAAACACCAGCGCAAAGCAAACAGTGGCAGAGACTAACACCGTTTAGTCCCAAACACACACACACACACACACAAATTAACAAAATCTTTCCACTCCTGTGGGAGGCCACAGTCGGCTTATGCTCCTCATTTGTACCACTGGCTGCTAAACGCCACGACCTCTTCTTCCTCGGCCGCCTTCTCCTCATCCTCCCACCAGCCATTATTCCATTTCATTTCTCCACAGCCAATTGTTAATTTGCTTATCGCCCGGCAGATAATAGAACAGAATTAATCTGCTAATTCCTCTTCTTTTTTTTTTTGAACCGACCAATTCTACTGTTTGTGTAAATGGACGGGGGAAAGCCGGAGTGGTTCTACGGCGCGCGGGGCTGGCTGACTGGAGGATTTAATTATCAGGGCTAATTACTTGTTTTCCTCTAACTGTTAACCACAGGGCTGCCACTGCTGCTGCCGCTGCTACACTTCCCTGGGTGCTAATGCCCGAGGCTGCCGCTGGTTACACGAGAAGAATCAGGTGGTGAGACAACAAAACACAAAACAAGCATGTCTTTTTTTTTTTTTGTTGTCGGTCAACATAGGGAGGAGTTTGTAGCTTTGCTGCGAGAGCAGGTATCTTATTAATGGATTCATGAGATAACTTGGAAATAAAACAATAGTGTGGTTGGTCAGGATATTTACCATCATCTACTGCAATCCAGAAACACCTGCTCTGCACACAGAGTAAGAAGAAACGACTCCCACGTGTGCTCACGTAATTCAAATGACAGCTTTTGAGTGTGTGTGTGTGTGTGTGCATCGGCCAACATGTGTTCATTTATGGAAGCGTGGATGTGTGTGTGTGTGTCACGCCGGGCAACGCCGTATCCTCAGGACACATATATAGTGAGCAAGATGGTGGTGAAATAATGTACAGACAGGATTCTCGGGTAATTAAAGCTCATCAACATGACAACTCAGTCGGCACCAATCATGACATTGATTGACACGCTTATAGTATTAACTTAAAAACAGCATTTCTATAATGAACTATGCAGAATTTTTGTTTTATATCCCACTGTATGATGGGATTAAATGGAGTACACAATATTAAATCTGTGAATTTCACTTCTCTCATTCACCTGTATTTTTAAAGTCTCAATCTGTAAATGAATTCTCAAAACAAAATGCTAATTTCTCCATCAACTACAAAGCTCTGAGTCTCCATCTATAAAGTCTAGAAGTTGATTCAATTAAAAGAAACAGATCAAAAGCTGTGAGTGCAGCCATAAGTGCACATGCCACATTGCCATACTGATACCTCTTAATGCCCTGCAGTTGACTTTCTGATCCCCGAGGGTTAAAGGGGAAAGGTCAGCTATCTTGACCTCCAGAGACCTCTTTGACGCCGTGTATCGAACAGTCAAAACGCCCGGCACAGAGCTAAAAAAGGTCACGTCCCCCGGTGCCTGGCCTATTGAGCGAAGGGTTGCATGGACACGGTCAGGCTGCACACCAAACCAATCAGGCCACCTGGAGCGGCATGTCGGGGCATTTGATCAAAAAGGAAGGTACGCCGAAAAAAAAGCCTCCAGTCATTTCGGGGCCTCATTTTGCAAATCATGCATGATGGATTGACTGGGGCACTTTATCACGGGGTGCTTTAGGCATCCCACACAGTATGATGGCTAAAGAGGATTTTAATATGGATGAGAAATCTCAGATGAAGTCAAATATTCATGTATGGGTCATGTATGGGAAGATAAACATTTGACTGCACTGTGCGCAGCAGGAGATCCAGTTTACAATGTGACTGCTGGTTTCTATCAGATCTCTGTACAGTAACCTTTGTGCGACACACATGGGCTCTCATTCACAGCACACCCAGACCTCAGTGTCTAACGGTCACTACTGGGTTAAACTCCCACAGCTCGGGCAGCAGGTTGTTGTATGAAGGAGGTCCTTCATCTGTCACGGAGAACTTATGCCCATGTTATAGATGGCTAGAGCGGAAAAAATGGACGGAGGGAAGGAAGGGATACAGAGAAGGGGGACAGAGGGAAGGGTGTTGGGGAAGAGGGGATGATGAGGACAGAGCAGGGTCATAAATCCATGACTGCTGGAGCCCTTCAGAGCAGAGCACCGTGACACATGGCATCGCTAATGAAATCTGTGCATCCATTCTCCCGGCCATGACGAACCGGGAGGGGGTGGTGGGACCAGGGACAAAATTAAAAGTGATAAAAGTAAAAAAGTATAGGAAAGAAGTTATAAGAAAGAATTGGAGGTAGAATGATGAGAAAAAAAAATGAACAAAGATAGAGAAAGACAGGCCTGCAGAGAATGAGTGACAGAGGGAACGGCAGTGGAAGGCCAGGAGGAAAAAAAAAAAAGAGAAGCCTCATCTCCAGATTTGAATTTAGGACCCGTCCCTCACGGAACAACTATAAATAGGGACGAGGAGCAAACACCAGGCAATTCCGCTGCAACACCAAACACAATGCCTGATTGAGGGCAAATTAAAATGCAAATGCAACACTTCCACTTTTCCAGATTTCACCTGCGAGATAAGCGAAGGACCTCTGTTTCTTTCATAAGGTGCAGGCGTGTGCGCATGCACAGGAGCGCGTGTGTGTGTTTATGCACAAATGTGCATATTTGTTTGTCAAGTTTGAAATGAGAGGGGACAGGGGGGGAGAGTGGAGGTGAGGTTGTATAAACAGATTAGATTCAGTATTGTCCTCTCTGAGCTGCATTTCAATCGCCGCCGCCGTCGCCGCCGTCTTCCCTCCTGCCCTCGACAGGCAGGCTTGGACAGCCTGCGACCCAATGAAATTTCACGAGCAGATAGACGGACTTTTAAAACATTATAAAACGTGTTAAATGTAAAACTGATTAGAGTGGTTTATTTGACAAAGTGTCAAAGATACTTCCTGCATCTTAAATCGTAAAAAAAAAAGGAAAATTTAAAGCTATAACAGCTTCTTTTTTTTTTACAAGCTCACATAAATCTGTTCTTACAAGCACACAGTGTTTAAAGGTTAACAGAGCCCCGGTTCAACATGTTACAGAGCAGTCACTTCACCATATGAATTTAAGCCTTTCCAAGTGCGGGGGGGGGTTCAGAGACATATTCAACTGCTGTGGTCACATGGTCGCACCGAGCAGAAGGTTTGTATTCGCAGCCAAGCGAAGGGCAAATGTAGACGACGAAGAGCTGCCCAGTGACCGACGGTTACACTGTTTGAATCGTGGCAGAATCACAAGCCATTTTCCGTTTTGTCAGACGTGTACGTGTCGGGGACGGTGGGGAATAGAGCAATAAGCAAAAAGATACAGATGTAGAAACGGATGGAGAACATTAAAGTGGAAATGCAAAACAAAAAAAATGAGAGCAGAGATGTTGGCAATCAGAAACACAAGATGAGTAACAGCATCCTTCTTTCCGACAAGACGCTCTTTCACTAAAGGAGCTGAATTTTTCATTAGCCTCCATTCTCAGGGGTTTGGTCAGCCAAAAGCAAGCTTGCCCTGTGCCCTCGTGCTGTGTAGGTGTATGGAAACGGAGCGGAGAGAAAAACTGGAACAACTATTGAGGCTGCGACTGTGCATCATTATGTATGTCTCAGGTAAACTGTAATTAAGGAGACATGCCTTGTGTTGGACTCTAGTCACTAAGATCTTCAATCCCTGGATTCCTGGAGGGCAAAAGAAATGAAAGGAGGGACAGCAGACGACAAACAAAGCATAAAATTTAAGTATAAATGAGAAAGAGGAACAGGGGAAATATGTGAGGGGGTTGTTTTTCAGGTGTGAAAGGTATTATTGTAATCTAAATCAGCAAAAATCAACGACTGCTTTTTACATCTGTGGCTCATTACTTATTGAGTTTTATGAAAAATATCAAATCATGAGAGATCCCGCTACACGTCCCCCGTTTGTTTAGACTGAACCACACAATAACACGCCCCCCATGGGTGACCAGAGATGCGGAAGTTTAAGAATCAGTGTCGTGAGGTGACAGACAACAGTGCTCGAGTGTAATGTGATGTGTGACATGCGTGCCAGGAATACAAATATCCGGACATGCTTGGGATACTATTGTTGCTCTCACAACAATAATGAGCTGACATACTTTTGCTGCTCTACAAGCAGCAGTGTCAAGAGAGTATCTCCACGGCGTCTCGGGTCCTGCAGGCTGCCGGCTCTTGCTTCTTTTTCTTTTTTTTTTTTTTACACAGACGACGATTTAGCTCTGCGACTGCCTCCACTGGCAGCTTAACAGCAGAAGAGAAATGCCCCCCGATTCCATCTTAATATATTTTGCACAGAATGTTCGCACAACAGTCTCGCCTTGAACAGACTGGTTAATAAGGGCGATTGTTTAAAAGGATGGATGCCAGTGAAGCTGTGACCAGACTAAGTGATGCTTAAAGCAAGTCCAAAGAAGTCAATCTTTGAATTGAAGAGCTGGACTTCTAACAAAGAGATCACAAGTTGGATTCCTGAGGCAACTTGGACAAATTGAGCGGAGTGACTGCACAAAATTGCCCCCGTGTCTCTCGTCAGTGGAGATACTCTTACTTCTTTCCGTCCCGCAGTTCCCAGATTGGTTACTTTTGGCTCGATAAAATTGCAGTTTATAAATTGGCTCAAGTTATGTGTGGTGCAGCCTGAGTCAGACGTTTGAGTGGTGCTGCCACTCTGCGTCATTATCAACATCCCCCAAAGTCCTGAAAGGGCACACATGAAAAAACAAGCACACACACACACACACACACACACACACACACACACACACACACACACACACAGACATGTCAACTTCAGTATAAAAAGTCCATTATGGCAGATGAAGGTTGCTGGGGAGCCCAAAGTCACAATTGGCTTCAGTATTTAAAGCAGAATGCCAGTATCAGCGTCTGTGTGCTAAAGACAAACTCCCCGGCAGAGAAAACAATTTGCAACAAGCCAATTTGCATTCCCATGTAAATGTGCACAATCCCACCGAATGAATAGGCTTCATTGAGCACTTTAGTGGCATTTAGTGATTTAGTGGCAGGCTCCTTCAAATGACCTTCCAGCAAATGACTTTACCCCTCTGAACACACACACACCCACACACAGTCAAGACTTCAGAGACACAGGTAATTCACCATTAACTCAAACCACTCAATCCCTGAAACACTGCCAAGTTCCATTGTGTGAGCGAGTGAGATTGAGTACAAGAACGAACAAGAGAATAAGAGAGAAGGAGGGAGAGACAGATGGGAAGAGCAATTGACAGAGAGCGGGTGAGGAAAAAGATAGAGGGAGGAAGGGGCCCTTTATTCGACCACTTCCTGCGTAGAGGCATCCTTTCCCATCTGCCCTTGAGCGAGTATCCCAGTCACCTCGGCTCCGTACCGGAGGGAGCATCTGACCGATAAATCACAGCCACATCCTGACTCAGATAACCAGTACAAAGAATTAAAAAAAAAACACGCACAAAAGTACAGCAAACTTTCTTGTGATACGCTGACATGCAAATTCAAGTGCAAAACAATGGACGTTTGCAGCAGAACAAACGGCTGCATCACAGTCACTCTCACAATAACCCTCAGTAACCCCATTGAAAGCAATACATCCATGCAAGGTGTACCTGACACACACACACACACACACACACACAGAAACAGCTTGGACTAACTAACCGCACACAAGAAATATATTGGATGCCGGGGCAAAGCAATTACAGCACATAAACCGGTTCTTGCTATGCTACACATGCCACCATATACTCTTGGAGCCCTGTAATAACCACAGATAGGGTTTAGCTACAGGCCGGACCGAGGGGGGAGATACTGAAGAGACGTGTAATCACTGCAGAGGCTAAGCTGTGCAATGGAAAAAATAAATGTGTTTCATTATTTGATATTGAACATAGCATTACTTAATTATTGCATGTCATATTTACTCTACTGAGCCTGAAATACGGGATCATGCATGTGTGTACAGTACTAGAAAGAGTGTGTGTGTGTGTGTGTGTGTATGTGCAGGGTAAACTACAACACAACGGTAATTACTCCGTGGTGTTGCACATATTTACTGTTCAAACAAACGTGCATGCGTGATTAACAAGTAAGTGCAGGAAAAGCTCTAACTTTCAGCCTCCGTCTGGTTATAGAACGTTTGATGCAGCTTATCTTTAATAGCGTGTTTCATAATGTAGTCATAACCAGGCTAACTCCTGTAGTGTCGATGGTTGTGCTTCGATAACAAGTCAGTTGAATTAAATTGTGCGGCTGCCGCGAGGTCGTGTGCAGAGGGTTGCCTGAGCTTCAAGGATTGATTGATGTCACTGAATCTTTTGCTGCTTTACCATCCTGGAATCTCAAATCAAATCAGAGAATGCCCCCACTTAGAAAGCGATAGGGTTTTCTGAATAACAGTCACGATCTCTTTGAGGATGTCCCTATAGAACAAGAAGATCCACGCTAGAAGGAAGGTTGAAGTCGTGAAAGGGTCCAACAAACGAGACATCTTGCAGTTTGACTCCTTTTGAGTCCCATTTTCAACTGTTAGTAACACAGTGTGTTCACCACCTGACCAGGTGTTAACGGTGACGTTGACAATCCAAACAATTGGGTGTTAAAATCATTTTTGGTGCAGAAACTGCAATAATACGGATCGTTGGTCTGTGGAAGCAACGCCAACATTTTATTCTGGCGGATGGGCTGACCAGAATGTGGATTAGATGTCCAGCTGACGCATACAGTTTCTACTAGCAACAGTTGGAACAGTTGCTACAGATTGCTTTCCGTTTGGTCTCGGTGTGTGTGTGTGTGTGTGTGTGTACTGCTCTTTTGAAGGCGTTCATTCTGAAACTCGATATGCATATTCTTATATATTCTTAGTAAATGAGAGCTAAGTTAATTAACTTCTGAATGCTGCCTTAGGAACAATAGAAAAGGAATGCCTAAGTTGCTCAGACTGTGTTGTTGATAGACAATCACTGGCTTCTCGCTCAAAGACTGTGGCCTTTAATTGGCTGGCTGACATACCGAAGATGAAATGCCGAGCTTGGGATTGACTGATGGCTGCCTGACTAAACGGCCTCCTGGCCAGCTGTCATGGTGGTTACTTAGATTACCTGACTAAATGGCTGGTTGTCCGGCCAGCTGCTTATCTGACTGACTCGCTGGCTGGCAGACTAATTGACTTGCAAACAGGAACTCATCATTAATAGCTGAGAGGAAGCTGAGAAACAACAGGGGCACACTTCGCCAAACCACCCTGCACTGATGACGCTGATTGCAATCACGACCAGGCACACAAAGACATACAAACACACAGGGGCAAATACCGCGTACACACACACACAAACACGTGTTCATAGACGTCCTGAGTCCGTAGAACTGAACTAAACGCACAAACACAACAGCACATATTGTCTCTACAATGGCTTTGAAGTATAATTAAAAAAAAGGAATTGCGCCCTATTTCCCAAGGTACAGACCCTTCGGTCTCTGTTGTTAACATCCCTTTCAGTTGTGTTTCATGTGGATCAGATTACATCGTCGTCCTTATCGCTCAATATTGGACCAATTCCATTCATTTTGGTGCCTATTTATCATTTTCACCAAAACACACGGGAGCAGGTTGAGGCGTACCGGAATTATCTTTCAAAGATACACACATTGTATTCTGCTGGTTTTATTTTACTCTACAGGGACTTTGTTTAAATACAAGTCTGCATTCCATTTCATCCCTCACAACTACTTCCTTGTATTCCAATAATTAGCCTACTACAGCGTCCAAGCTAAATTGTAAAGTGGAATCGGGCCTCACGCTGCTATGTTAACAGTCCTTGCCACTCACCACATTACATCCTCTGCCACCTGCAAAGCGCTCTGACTACCGCCCTCCTCTGATAAACTGAGAAGAGCAGGTTCCATGCTGGTGCGTTAACCTGCCTCGCCCACTCACCCCATTACATTCTTTGCCATCTTTGCTGCTCGCACTCAAACTCCCTCTCTTGCCCTCAGCCCAGTCACTAACACCTTTCATTATGGATAGTCTTCACCACGGGGGGCTATCACTTCAAAGACACCCTGCTTTCCTCTTCCGTGTTTGTGTTGAGTGGGTGCAGGTGGTGGGTGTGATGTGGTGTATGAGAGGGAGAACTGGAGGTCGGGATGGGTATCGTAAAAGTGACTGAGCCGGGAGCAACGCGATTTATGTATTTATTCATCAGCGAGGGAGATGCGTATTAAAAGGTCGGGCAATTTTCCAGGTCACTGACCAAGCCCACATGGTGAGCAGGTGAGGGGATGAAGAGGACCGGAGAGGACAGAGATAAAGAGAGAGAGAGAGAGAGAGTGGCAAAGATGGCACGCTAGTAAAGGCGATATTGGCAGTCAGACGTCAGTGCATTCACACTTAACCTGTGTGTGTGTGTGTGTGTGTGTGTGTGAGGAGCCAAATTTGCCTAAGTAGGGCTGTTTTGTTTGTGCCTATCTCAGTATGTGTGTATGTGTTCACATCTGTCTGCACACCGGCTGTGGTTAATGAGTTTGAAAGGTCAAACGCCTCTCAGAAAGATTAATGGGGTTTCCAAGGAATCGGGGTAATGGTTTTCGAGGCCCAGCCGGACACATTTCCACCATGATGGCCATTACCACTTCTGAACGGAGTAGGAGGGACGGATAACAAGCGAAGAGAAGAACAACACCAGCCTGCTGGTCAGTGGCATCCGGCGGTCTTTGGGTGACGTATTCCACTGGATATGGAGCCAGTTCTCATCCAAGGTTGTCAAACAGCACAGCCCACAACATCTGATACCAATAAACAACGTACCCTTTAACTCTTAATGTGATTTAACATCCGTAACCACCTGTTGCAAAAAGGAATCAGTCACTTGTCTGCCTCTGCAACACAGGTTGGACCAATCCACCGCCCAACAGGCTTTCGTACGCAGAGATTCTTGCTTTATATTCACGTCAACAACCAAGTGCATCTTTTATTGACGTGAATGGGATCGCATTATTTATTTATAAGCGAGCTTCGTCTGGCACAAATGTCATAATATGCCTTGTCCTTGTAAATGACGTAAGGGATATAAGAAAGCATTGCGATTTGAAAGGCGGGAGCTCCGTTACAACGTTAATCTCTTCTTTGAATTAATGTAGATCAATTATTATACAAAATGTATTTTATTCATCCGTGACTACAAAGCTGTTGTTTGGAAAAACTGCAGTACAATAGAAAGAGAGAAGACGATAAAGCCAACTCATATAATTTAAATACAAAAATGAATTAAAAGATCTTTACAGAAAAACAGTCTCACCCTACGGGCGATTTACAGTCGCAATTAACCTAACTGCAAGTTTTTGATCTGTGGAAAGAAAACAGAGGCACCCAGAGGAACACGCTCAGCAACCCAGAACCGTGTTGCTGTGAGGCGACCGTGCAAACCGCTGCAGCACCATGCTGCACACTTTATTATTATGTTTCTGAATTGTAGAAAGTGCTTGGAGGGCCATTCCTCATGAATTAAATGCATGCATGTTACATAACAAGCATGCATGGCAACTAATTCAACTTTCATTAACAGCTGCTGTACTGAAACAGGAATGGAAAGAGGTGGGAGATACAAAGCGAGATTGCGTGGACAAGCATGATGTAGCATTTAATCATGTGCAAAGAGAAAAGCTGGAAAGAGAGAGATCTATATATAAATATGTTGGATGAAGGGTGCAGTCTTTTCCTCCACCTCTGCACCACACGCGAGATCCACTAACATGTGTCATCAATTCAGACATGCCAGAGGAGGACCGGTGGACACGAAAAGCACATTAAGAGGTCGCTTTCCCGGGCTGGCCAGACGCAGCCAGCGCCATTCAGGCAGACATTGACACAGAGGAGAAAAGATGAAGAGGAGAGGCTAATGGCTGAGTGAGGTTTGCTACAGAGGTGCACCGGGTCTCCAAGTATGCCCTGTGTGTTTTTGTGTTCTAGAGATGTGTTAGAAGCATGTGCATAAATCCATGGCTGCAAGCAGCAGTGGATACTTCTTGTCCTCTGAGGCTGTAAAATATGTAGACTGCTCCGCCAGCTTTGTACACAGACACACGAGGAAAAAAAAAGTGCACATCATGTTTTATCAAAACGTACTCTTGTCAGCTCGTATAACTGTTACATAATTGGATCTACTGGACGGTTTTGCCTCAGCGGCAGCCAAAGGCCTCGAACATGATGGATGACCTTGCGCACGATACAAAACATTTCTCCAAAACTGAAGCAAACACACTGAAAGGGGCGAAATATTGGAAGTAGAATTGTTCATCCCTCATTCAAAATAAAGTGTTCACTTTGGAATTATGAGGTGATTAAGCACTTTAAATGTCTAATAACAGATCCAGGAAATGTCAAACAAAGAAATTAGAAAAACTGGCTGCATAAAGTGAGATATTAGAGGTTTCTAGTGTATTTATCAGACTGTAGGTGCACTTAGTAAGCAACACAGTTTGTTACACCCTTATCTTTAAGTCTATCTACATGGGGGGGTGCCTGTCTTAATAAATACATGTTCATGTGTCTCATGCTAGCTCCTAAATGAGTGGGCGATTTTGTTTTCAAGGAAATTAAATGAAATGCAGGATGTGTGAGGGTGGAAGACTGTTGTCAGTTCAATTCCCAAAATGCCCACCCACATCAAGCCTTGCATTAATGCAGCCGGTGTTTACTCTCAATGCAAAACAGCCTGAGCAGAATATCCTGCCAACAGCGCGGCTACAGCTCGGCACAAACACACACAGTGACATTTATCAACTTTAGACACCCCAGGACTGAAAAGCCTGCCAACAAATACTCCTCTAATGCATTAGTAGCTCAACAAAAGCAGCGAAGATGAAAAATGTGTTTGAGGCATCCGTATAAAAATCAGGCAGAAGTATATCTCAGCTCTCACATGCTGGCGCTGTGGGTGGTGGGAGAGATTTAAAAAAAAAAAGAAAAGATTCTGTTATATTTATTGGACTTTTTGCATATAACCTTTGAATAACCTTTAAAGAACAAGCCCTTGAGATGTTCACATGAGGCTCTAGCATGAAAGCACACGTGCATTTTTCATTTAATGTTTTAACAATTCATCCCTCTACTCTTCCCATGATGCAACATTACCATCAAGTTTGTTCTCCAATATATATATATATATATATATATAAGTTAAACTATTAACTGTCAGTCGCTCACTTGTTTCACGAGTGTATACAGTAGGCTTGCCACGGTGTTACCGATGTTAGTCAGAGTCAGGCGTGAAGCGAGAGAGTGTTTGAATCACTAAATATAAGACCGAGAGTGCGAAGTGGAGAGCGTGCACTGATGCAGTGACTAATTATATCTGCAAAGAAACGGCGTCTTACCACACGGTTGAAGAGCCGTCATCCAGAGAGCTCTTTTCCCACATTCGACCGCCAGTACGTGTTCCCACCAGGACGGAAATGTTTCTCATAAACAGCCATCTGGCTTATCTGCAGCGGAATTAGCTGCAACAGACGATCTCAGCGATGGAAAAGTTCAATTATTTAAAAAAAAAAAAATCGCAGCATCCCTTATATAAAGTCTACTGTATACAGTACTGTAGCTAAACTTTAGAAATATTGGTGGGAACATCATCTGCTTAACTGAATTCCTATATTGGATATGCATTGAATCTAAACCCGACTGAACCCAGATTAATAACCAGGATTACATTTTGTTAATAATGCAAAGTTGACCTGTGTGTAGGTCCCTACGTGGTTACTCATAATGGACAATCCAGCGTGCCACAGGGATTTGTAGTCTTTCACTTAATGAAGCTCTGGCAGAAGCTCAGTCAGGAAGACCCATCTTCTCGAACGCCACAGTTGCATCACTCCTCTCGCATGCATACTCTTTATCTCCCCGCTGTCGGGGCTGTCATCGGAGATATATGCGGTTCTTAGCGTCTGATCACAGCCATCCAATAGGGCAGACAGACCTTCGCCGTTAGCCTATCATGCTGCTGCGTCCCCTTTTTAAACATGCTCTCTCTCAGCTTCTAGTTCTCGCATCATGCAGACACACACACTCCCTCCAGCTCCCCATCTCCGCCAGTCACGTCAGAATCTCAAGCTCCAATAGATCCTTTAAACCATCAGACCAGAGGGATCATCACCCGCCACCACCACCCGTGTCTGGACTCCAGGGGGATTTATCTTGCTGCCACTCAGGACAGACATCCAGGACTTCAAAATTCCCCATGGAGGCCAAGTGCCAAAGACTCTTCTTATAAATGCTTAATCACCACATATCTTGTCAGAATAAATAAATGCATGTTCACTTCATACACTTGTCTCTCCTCATTGAAATACATTTATTTTGAAAGCCATTGGAGTTTATTTCCTATATGCTGTATGTTCAGAGTCCCCTTCCCTCTGAACAGAGGAGGCGAGTAACAGAATGTAATTTGCTTTAACCCTTTCTAAAGCTTTTCAGCCGGTACCGTGGTTTGAGTGAGGAACGTAATTTCATCCCTATGTATGTCTGACATTTATAGGTGTGACAATAAAGAAATCTTGAATCTTCAATCTTGAATCTTGTGGAGTGAAGACAGCAGTGTAGAAATTTAGGATCAAATAAAAGTTCCAAAAAATTTCTTGCACCTACTTCAATGGTGAATATCCGCAAGATCGTGTGAATGTGGGATCACGTTTACACGGGTTGTCAAGTTCACATACATGCAGTCAGCCACGTAACGAGCTGTTTGAGCAGATCAATCAATAAAATGAGTGTCCATATACGCAGTCTATCCGCAGCTCCTTCACCTATCACAGGCAGCTGCATTAAGCCCCATCTACACTGTCTAATATGGCTGATACACCTGCTAAACCCACATCTTTAGTCCCACGTGTGCTCACACACACACACACTGATCTTTATTCCCTCTCTCCAGCATCCCTCCCATGCACTTGCTTCATTCTTGCCAATGCAAGCACAATAGTCCTGCAGCTTACCTACAAGGGAGAACAGGTGACCCTATTGGATCCCGATACGTAAACATACTCTCTTTCACGAAAACAATTCATCAGTCTATCGGTCTCAGTCAATGTTTCTCCAGTGGAGGGGGAAGTAAATAAGGATCTGGCTGAGCTGCTGCATTAACTCCATGCGGGAACCCTTCGTCTGTTTGATTGCATTTAACATACAAGGAGCATGAAAGCAGAGGTGGCAGCTTACAATTCCCTTATTGCTCCCTCCCACTTTCTGTCACTCCCACCTCCACTGCTCCCCCCCCTTTCCTCCAACTCAGCATCTCTCATTCCTCAGGCCTTGACCTGACACACCTCTTATTGCTTTTCCCTTTCTTTTGTAATGCATAATTTTTTGGATGAGTGTCCTCTTCCTGCTCCCGCCATGCATCTCGCTGCACCTGTGCCTGTACCTTCCGTTTGTCCCCCGAGGCATCGACGAGAGAATGTCGCTGTGCTGCGCCTGTCATCTTCACAAATCGCTCTGACCTTTCATACTCAGAGGTCACAGTCATCTAATCCAACACACACACACACACACACAGGTCCAAGGCAGTGCTTCCAAAGCCAAAGATGTACCAGTGGCAGAAATAACTCTGCATCAATCACAGAAAATAGTCAAAATTGATACCTGAGATGGTGGAACGCTACACCCCTCAGCCAGTCTGGCAATTTCTAGTTAGCTCAATATAAGTCACTCTTGCACTTCTAATTATAGCCACTTTAAGCAATCAGTTAGCAGAGTTGAACCTTGGCTTCCTGGTATTCCAGCATTTTGCACTACATTTCAACAAGTTTCGGAGCCTTGCGAGAGATAACTCTGAAAAGGATTTTCAAATTAAAGATTTAGATCCCTAGTACTTGTCAGTTTAGAGGTGGCGGGCTTGCATATAAAGTCAATGAGAAGAATAAATAGTAGCAAATCACCCTAAGCAGTGAAAAGCAGTACAGTAATATTATCGTCACCAGTAACGAGTACTAATGGTATTTTAATGATCATATCACAGCTACAGTTTGAAGATAGAAATGCATTCAGTCAGCAAGTACAAATATTCTTGATTTTTGTCAAGAGGAAATTAGATAATGTAATTTGTGTGTAGTAACTGGTAGTACGACTCTTTTTCCCTGCTGAAAACACGACATCAGACGGTCTGTGACTGCACAACGTGAAGCTCTGGGTAATACACTCAACCAAAAAAGAACCCTCTGTGGGCGCCGAGGAGGGCTCAGCCAGATGTACAAAATCCACAAATCAAACACATTTGAGCTTTTAAATAGTGTTAATTAATCCCTGTTCCAGCATCACAAAGTGTCATGATGGAAAGAATCGGCGATGAATATGAAATTACACAAGACATGAGAGGTTTGGGCAACACACCAGCATAATGGGGCTGCAGGTAGGCGACAGACTGCATGCCTGCCAAAAGCAGAACGCCGGCGAGTCACTCAAGCCATTTCTGACACGACAAGATATCGAGCAAAACCACAGTCACACGCGCAGGACGAGCCCACAGGTTACGCTGCAGTTTCTCAGACTCTTTCCCTCACGCCCTCAATCAGTTCGATCCTCTCTCTCATTATGCTTCTATTGTTCTGTAACTGGCGTGCGCCCTTCTCTCCCTCTCCCTCCTTCTCTCTTGGCTTGCTGCAGAATGGATGGACGGAGGGGGAGGAAGGGACGAGAGGGAGAAGAGGGGAAGTAAATGAGATCCCGATGAGATGCCAAGGTGCGTTAGTGGTGAGGTGTGGGGAATGAGAAAAGCGGCCTGAAGGGAGGGGAGTGGCTGGATTGACTGTGTGAGGTGCTGGTGGACACCCGGCGGTTCCTGTGCGGAGCCCCCGGTCATATTAGTGTTTGCTAAGTCAGCTCCAGATGCAGGAGGCATGTACAGGGGTGAGGAGAAAGAGAGAGGGTGGGAGTAGAGGAGGAAATATAAAGAGAAATGACGGGGCAGTAGGAAGAACAAAAGAAACGGGTAGAGAGGAGGCACTGAGAGAAGAGTGTAAGAGAGGATGAACAAATACAGAGGGGCATGTAAAGCTATGAATAGGAGGTTGTAGAATTAATAAAATATTATGGAAATGGGCACGAGGGCAGACAAGACAAGAGAAAATACATGAAAGATGAATCAAAGTTCCCCATAAATACTGTAATATAATAAAAAGTTTCAACAAAATCCCTATGAAGAGAAGAATTCACTCTTAGAATAACACAGGCGGACAGGTGGGTACATTTAACAATGACATAATGGCTGTCATTTAAAAATAAAAAGGGAAATAAATCCCTCCAGTATGTTTCAAAAATCCTTATGAAGAGCATGAACTGCTGCCAATACCAGCACATTGCTTTCACTGCAATTAATTGCTTTCACAACACCAATTAAACAAAAACTAGCATCCGAACGCAGCTCTCCAGCATTCCGGGGAACTGTATCAATCTGGCAAAGAGTCTGCGAGTCTGGCATCCAGTGCTCGAGAGGAAGCGTGTGTTTGTGGAAATGCAGGACTGTACAAATGCGTGTATTTATGTGTTCATCAGAGCGTGCGCGAACGTGCCGATTCCATGTCCCTTCAGTAAGCAGTTGAGAAATTTGTCAATTCATGCATGTCTGCACACAAGTGCATCTGTGTCATGCAAAAGCTTGCATGCAAGGGATAACATGTACATGTCAAGTGAGTGGGTTGCGTGTGTGCCAGTAATGCATTGTGTGCCAATGGTGTATGGCTGTGATGTGTGTGAGCATATATAGGTTACTATAAACCTGTGTATGCTGAGCTTGTACACACATGCATGTCCGTGTATCCGGAATCCACTGAGCTATGCCTTGCCACTAAAGTCCCTCTTTAGAAAGGGCCTGGGGGGCCTAAGGCCATTATGTTCTTTTCCACTTCACAATCTCGGAACTGATTAGGATCACTACTTGTGGCGTCCCCTAAACCAGCCAGTTGGAAACACACATATTGAAACAACACCGTGCATGGGTTTGAACTACTGCTACAAGAAGTGCAGAAAGTCTTTATCTGTGCACAGAGATCTGCAATCAGCCAGGCTGCGGTAAAATATTGGACCACAGCAGACCCTCCCCATCTCTTACACACTTGAGTGCAGATGCACAGGGGCAATTAGGCACGCGTATCCAAATCCCACATCACTATTACAGCTTGATAAATCCCTCGGTGCATCGATGGCGCGCATTCCAGTTATGATTCCCGATTTATGTCTGAATGAACTAGGTGGAACTGACACTGTAGTGCTGCTACAAACTATTTTAAAACAGATCTGAGAACAAGTGAGGAGGAGAGTTTGCATGCGGTGTGAAGCAGGAAGGCGAATGATTCATAATCCGGCCACAGAATCAGCGGCTGTTAAAAGTAGCCGGTGAAAAGACAAAGAAACCAGTTGCACAAAGACGATATATAGCGCACCGCAATATCTACAACAGTCACAACAGAACCAGAGATATTCTTAAGACGAGCACAGTTGCCTGAACGACGACTTTGTCCTCCTGAATAAATCACTGTACATTGACTGTCTCTCCCCCAGTTTCGGTCGCTGGAGGAAAATAAAACAACCTATATTTAGTTCAATCTGCTGTGCACATTCATCTGAACCGGTTTATGATGCTGCTTGTTTCATGATGAACTAGTTAAAAGCAACTAAGTGACTATAGAAACTCGTGTTTGTTCGCATGTTTGAGGTCATTCGCTGGAAATCCTTTGAATGTAGCGAGCAGATAAACGCATGGATGTGACATTTCCCCCGAACGACTCTCTCCATTTTCATTCAAATATTTTGGGGGTTTTGAAAGTGCAGTTAGGTAAAACGAAATATATGAACTTCACTTGGATCAATGCTTTTATTAATTGGAGCGCATGCACCTGATTCCATGACAGCACGAGCGCAAAAACCAAACTATCCGCCGCGGACATTCTGTCTGTTGATCGGCGCTGCCAGCTGCGGGAACCAGTTTGAGAACAACCGATGAGGGGTAAAAAAAAAAAAAACATATGTTTCCACATACCTTCCTCGGTGTGACAGTCTTCCAAATGGTTCAGCAATAATATCCAAAGCAGCGAAATCAGCGTTTTACGGAGATCCATGTTTGTCTGGCCAGTTCCGCGGGGCACTTGTCATCTCTCTCCAGCCTGCGCGCAACGCACCGCAGCAGAGACGCACTCCCGGTTGGTTGGAGCGGATGCCGTCTGGGCAAATAGTGGAAGGTGCTGGGAGCCACACGGTCTATTTGATATCTCGGGGGAGGGTTTTGTCGAGGAGATTGACACCGAGCGGGCGCAATGAAGTGAGATGTGGAGTCGCGGGTACAGGCGGTTCCACCTATCAAGGGACGGCATCCTGAAGACTGTTCGCCAGGTGTTTCAATCACAGTTGAGTCCAGCCGGCACTGCTTGTTCTCCACAGACAGATCTGGTGCTTCACTTCAGCAAGAACAAGGCATTGATGAGTCCGTTTAATGGATGGATGCAGTATATCGGTTCTAGATTGGAATGGAGGTCTCAATAGATCCAAAGGGGGCTGTGGATGGTCCTCAAGCTAGCGTTATCTCAATTACCGGTTTGCACCAGGACCGTTGCCATGGTGTCAAAGTTTAGTAAGGCCAAACCTGTCCACCTCTACAAAAATAAATAAAAGATACATTTAAATCATTCCCTGGAATTCTAAAATATTTAAAAGTTCAATACCACCTAAAAGGGACCGTTATCTTTTAGCTAACCAAGGTGTAGGTGAATGCCCCACGTACCTACATCCGGGTAACTTCGCCCTGCTAGCTAACGTAGCATAGCACAGTATATATAGGCTAACCTGAGAGGAGCTACTAAAGGGCTGTTCCAACATATTTCAGAACACACTGACACCTGCTTACTCTGTCTGTTAACACCAGAACTGACCAGATCCTGGGTTTGATGTGGAAAACAGGCCTGTTTTTACAATTATAAACAGCAAATCTCAGAGTTTGTGCATGGATATGAACTACATGATAATTATATGTATGTCATACTGTAGGTTGTTGTTATATTAACGTTATATTGTAGGCTAATATACTATAAAAAATATATTGTGACACATCACAACCCACCCAATGACATTGAGATAAATGAGCCAGATGACGGATTATTTCATTGTTATCAGGTGCATTGTTTTAAGTAAATCACAGTTACTAATCATAAATGCAAATAAAATCTGAACTATCACCGAAATATCTTCCCTTGACATTCATGTAGGAGCCTCAACCAGAATTTATGCCCTCCGTCATCAACACAGCAGCATTTACAGGTCAAAATCTTCATCTTACACATGCCCAGGTTGCCATGACATACTTAGATAGAAATCGCTTCCTCTCTTAAGGGACTATTGATTTAATTTCACTTAAAGCGAGCAGACATGTCCATAATGATCTCTACCGAGTTGATATTATTGAGCTTCACTCCTGTTTGTTTGCACTCCTTTAGAGCCATGAGAGCAGGATTATTAGAGAAATAGGAAATGTTGTTTCAAGGGTTTGCGTCATTGTAACACTAACCAACACTTAAAAGTCCGTCCATGTGTATCTTACTGTCGTGGCTGCATAGTGACAGAAGGTGCACACACACATTGATCATTCTTAGGGATTAGCTTGGAAAGCAATATAGTTCATTGCTGATTGACAAGTGAGATACGATTCGTGCAAAAAGAGAACGAGTGATGTGATCGTAGTTTGAATCTTCAATCAATAAAGTGTTTGAGGTGCTGAAAGGAGGTCGTTGTAGGAGATTCAAAGGACCCAATTCACATCATCCATCTTTTCTGTAAAATATCCTCACGATTCTTCACCCAATCTCAGTGATTGTGAACGCGGATTAAAGAAAGACATCGCAAGGACATCAAAATAATGCTCTTTACATAAGCAGTTACTTTGATTAAGTCTAGTTTCATTCATAAATACTCATATTCTTCCATTTAAGCAGCAAATCGGGCTAAGTGGCTCCGCAAATTGCAATGACCTTATGATGGAAATCTCTGTCCTCAAATCAGTTAAAGCACATTCATCAGTCTGTTTATTGTACGGAATTATTCTTGTGCTCGGTTTTGCAGCTTCATGAATAAAATCTGAATGCAGTGTTTACATTTACTTTCTGCTTTTGATCAGAAAGTTCTGTTCAAAGTCTCGAAGCTTAAACCTCCTCCGAAACCTAAACTGGCCAAAGAATTACCTTAATGATATTGAGCCTCCACTTGGCAGCTCTCCCATTCGGGCCTCCAGCCTCGGCTATTTAGCTCTTTTTCGGACTTTAATGACGTGCTAATGAAAATGCTCCTCAGCACACCTAATTTTCCCCTCAAGCAAGCGCTGCAACTGATGGACATAAAACAGCTCTGTAATAAACGCTATAAGTACTTTTAATACTGTACGCTAACATCCCCCCTGCCTGTGCGATGATATGCCCACACAGATACATGCTGCATGCTCTTCTCCTCCCTTTGCTCCGTACCGAAAGGTAAGACTCATTATCAGGGTTGTCACCCAGCCCCCACTGCCTCCCTGCTCTTTCAACCGGCTCACACACACACGCACACACAAACACTCACCCACAGATTACGGGCCATCAGCCTGACTGATCCTCCCCAGTAGGGGGGCTAGTGGCCTTAGTTCTGGGAGCTGATGAACACGATCATCTGTCCTCCTCTGTGGTCATTACTCACCAAGAACAGAGGCCATCAGCCCCCCCCCCCCCCCACACACACACACACACACATGTACATCTCCGCTCTCATCCCACATCCACCACATCCACATCCGCCCGATTTCCAAATCTAATTTTAGCATGTGCCGACACGTTTAGTATGATTTCGACACAACAATCAGCTGTCAGTTACTCCAATTCGTACAGTTTAAAGATAAGAATGGTG
>CAAKHC010003931.1:108589-121057 GCA_901007825.1 Macroramphosus scolopax | reverse complement strand
ACAGGGACAGATTTACTGAAGGGTGGAGTCACTGATATTTTAGAGGCTGCCATCCTCTGTTGTCAGCTGGATGCACACACACACACACACACACACACACACACACACACACACACACACACACACACACACACGCACACACACACACACACACACACACACACATCCCTGAGGGATTCCAGCTTGTGTATGAATTGCTCAAGTGAGGTGTGGGAGGCGATGTCTGATAAGACGGAGTGGTTTAGCAATGATATCCAGTATCCAATGCTTGAGTTTTCTTTAAATTAGAGTCCCCAGACTTGTTGCAGGGCATCCTGGGAAAATAATCCAGCTACACCTGAGCTTGTTTACTGAGAGCTGCATGTCTGGGCTTTCAACAGTTTTACATACACTTTTACAAGCTCCACTGATAGACGTGAATCTGATGGGAACACGAGCCGTGCAGGGGTTCCCAAACGTTTCCATGCCAAGGCCCCTGAGTAGCATTATATTCTGGCTGTCTCCCCTTTTGGATGATGTTCTTAATAACCTATTGACAGCACTACCTCAAATGTAATATAAATAAAGAATCTGGAGGCAGAGAACTCTTATTTGGGCACATCCAGCGGTTCATCCAGATGTTATGCTGCCTCACACACCACAGAAATACGTTGCATTTTAAATACTTGCTCACCTTTCAAACAGCTGTTCTGTATTTTTGGGACGATTTGGGAGTTGTCTTGTTCCCCGCACTCCATTTCAAGGACTCGCAGCATCATCCGCTGTGTACCATCACCATAGTAACAGATCCACCTGATTGCACTTGCTGCGTGTTTATGTGTGGAAACTTGTTGTCAGTTCCGTCGTGGTTTTTAATGCCGCAGCTACATTTTGAATTCCTCTGTGCTGCTTCGGGTAGGTCAATAATTCCCTTTCAGCCACTTGGGTTGAGATGTTTGCTGCAGGGCATCGCTCATTAACATAGTCACACATTAGGGAGATGCCCTTTGAGTTGTTTGGCCAGCGAGCAGCTTGACTCAAGCAGTTGGAGGTTTAATCGACGTAATTAACAATCAACCACTGAGGGAGGGCTTCATCTATATAATATATATATATAATATATATTCTACTGTCAACGGGGTAATTTCATCTGTTACAATCTGACCTGACCTGAAATTAATAACAATACAATAAAGTTCATCTCATTTAAGTTGGTCAGCAATTCTATCACAGTAAACGTGGGATTAATGGAAATCTATAGTGTGTGTGTGTGTGTGTGTGTGTGTGTATGTGTGTGTGGGTTGTGTAATTGTGCAATAAGGCAGCCAATTTAAAGCAGGACTGTGTAACCTTTGCTGAGCAGTGACCACAGCGGCATCAGCTGTATGTGTAGGAGGGTCCAGCTGAAGGTGGTGGTGGTGTGTGACGTAGTCGGCCTGATGTCATGAGAAGGCAATCAGTGATTAGAAATGTGCTATAGGGATGATATTCTATGCTAAAGGACACCGACGTACTTTAATCTCAAGATATGGTATTTACATTCCTCACTCGCCGGATATGAACTCTCGAATGACGTCAAATCACGACATTCTATTTTTTAACCCCAAAACGAAACTACAATTGACATAATTGGAGCTCCACAGAACTCACTCTCCATATTGAAATGTGTAACCGATTGTGTGTAATAAAGTGTATCGTGCGCACTCCACATAATTACCACCTTGTTCCTACATTTGTATTTGAGAGCGAGTAACACAGGCGAGGCCAAACATAATGAAAGCCTGGAAGCAGGTTCATCATGCATCAGCCTCTCTGGGGGAGAAAAGTCTTTCAGCCCCTCGCCGGCTCAGTCGAGGTGATTAGAGCGTAATAACACCCGTGTCCACTTGTGTATTGCAGAGCAGGTTCGTCAGGATGACTAATATGAGGCTAAAACCCGTCCTCGTGCTCAGTTAACAGGCTCTTTGATACAACGTGAGCCCGGTTCGGACACATTAGAGAGCTAGTCAGGTGTTCTGTCACCTCTCGCTCTTCTTCTTCCCGGACGCAGGAGGAGGTTGTGCCCCTGCCACCGACTGTCATCAACAGCATAAAGCAAAGATTGTTGATTCTAAATTATGGCTTTTCTGGGAATAGAAAGGCCACAAAGGAATACACAATTAACTATCCAAAGTGTGCTCCCGGACAACCTGATTGGATCATGGCAGAATGTGAACCTGACCCCGACTCCTCACATTAGTTTCCAGAGAAACGCTGACGTCATGGCAACCGTGGCGGCGATGCCTCAGAATGTTAATGAGTCCACTGATGTCCACAACATGCTGTCAGTTACCTGGCCGAAGTGAGTCACTGGGAGAGGACAAATAACATTCGCTTTGGGTGGAGAAAAACAAGAGAGAGAGAGAGAGAGAGAGAGAGAGAGAGAGAGAGAGGGGAAATGTGGACATAGGTGGTTTATTGGTATGGAAAAAGCCACTGAGCCGTACCTAATCCGACCTGTGGAGCCCTGAGGACACACTCCAACATGACGCAAAGGCTGGAGTGTGTTTAGCTGGCTGCCCCTCTCCCCCCGACACATCCTGCCCCACTATGCCTCCGTAACAACTGCAGCAGGAGACTAAGAACTCAACTGCACCTCATGAGGACGACGTGTGTCCAGTCCAGGTTGCCTCTGCGTTTCATGAGGCATCGCTTTTGACTGAAGGCTTCTCCTAAATGGCGTTTTTGAGATATCATTTACGGTGACGAGTGCACCAAAGGCTGTATATCATTGCGACGCCATGAGAGCGCTTGAATCCCTCCTCCCTCCTCCCTCCTCCCTCCTCCCTCCTCCCTGCTCGAGCGGACGGGACCGGGGCCAAACTGAAAGTACACGTCAAATACATTTGACCCAAAGATGGTGATGAGTTCTTATACAATATTGCAGCACCTGCATCAGGGATATTTTGAATTCATGAGCAGGTAAATCCAATCAGACGTGGAAAGGACAGGATGTCTGTAGGTATTTCAAAATAAAACAGGAGTGATGAATGAGCTGAAGGAGCGAGCTGGTGGCAGCATACTGCGGACTGCGCCGGCACGAAGGTTTCGTAGGTGCCAAACCTTCTATCGTGATGCGTGTGTGCGTGCGTGCGCGCGTGCGTGCGTGCGTGTATCTATGAATGAGTGTTTGCAGAATCCCCACTTGTTCCTGTATATTATACAGAACTTTGCGAGCACAGATGAGTATTATTCCGAGACCATGTGTATTTCATCGGGGGGGGGGGGTATTGGCTGCGATCCAGTCTCCGCCAAGCAATTGTTGCCAGCTTTGGATGGCATATCACCAAGTTGGCATCGACTGCTCTCAGATTCAGAGGCCAGGGTTAGAAACAGAATGGTAACTTTGTTATGTGGACTGTTGCTGCAGAGATGGTCATTATATGTTGCCTCTGCAGGAATATAAACGCCGGCTGGCTGGCTCTCACTTCAAATTGTTAATTCAGGATAGTGCAGTGGGGGAGACATTTACACTTGAGGACCATGACAACGAATTCATGCGTGTTATTTCCATGTTATCGGGGAGAACCCGGCGGTTTTCCTTTGCGTTCTGCTCCACTTTTTGATGAGCAAAATTGCATCCATGAGTCTGCGTCTTCCCGATAAGATAAGGTGCCGCGAACCTCATTAACTGTTTTGTTGAGAAACAAATCTGCAAATACATGAAAGCTAATTAGTATGTTTCCTTCCTTACATTCGCTGCTAATTCATATAAACCGGGCGAAGGGGTTTGTTTGTTTGCATATGTGTGAGTGTTGAAGCTGTCTTACAGTGTGATCTGATTTGTTGGTTTTGCAATGCATGTGAATGAGGGTCTGAGCCTTTGTGTGCATGTGTGTGTCCATGTTTGTTCGGCTCTCTGGCATTGCATTTCTTGCCGGAAGAAGAGCTGCAGATGGACAAACACCGGGTGAGGGAGGGCTGGCTTTGTGTTTGTGTGCGAGAGTGAAAGGTAATAACCAAAGCCTGCTTTATGCCCCGGTTTGGTCCACCTTTGCTGCGTTTGCTTTGTGTTTTGGGTGGATATAACTCCTTGTTGATGGCTGAGATGTGTCAGCAAGATGTGCCGCCCCCGTCCTGCATGACACATAAATCACGGCCGACCCCGCTGAGTGACTTCACACCACGGAGAACAATCGCCAAGCAACAACAACGACCACAGCAGAGCAGCAAAGTACGTCTGCACCCACACGTCTACTTCCAGAACACACACTTTCTTAGCAAATTGCATCGTTCCAGAGTGTTGAAGCATTCGGACAGAAGAACCTAAAGCACATATAATCCTCCTTTTACATCGCTGTCACATGCAAACTGCAGCTGGTGGCTTTTCTAATGAGATTTTCAAACCAGTTAGAAACCAACTGAGCTGCTTATGAAGAAGCATCCAACACCCAGAATGTCATCCTGGCTTATAAATTAGTCCTCAAGCTGGAGGCCTGCAGGCCTGCAGGCGGGGTCAGGGTCTGGCGGAGGGCCGCGCTGAGCGCCCGGAGCCGGCCGCTGCAGCCAGACAAGCGTAAATCATCTCACATGAGGGAGATTTCCCGCGGCATAAACAAGTGCATGTTTAGGTTTGTTGACTTAGCTAAAGCTGGCAGCCACGAGGGTGTTTGACTTGGGGAGGGATGCAGGTGTGCAGCTGTAAAGCTGCTTGGCTGAAAGAAACACTCAAGACTTTTTAACTTGGTGGTTTATTTCCCTCGTTTGCACTGCTGTTTGCACAAGCCACTTCTCCTCGTAGGTACGTGCAGGGGCCTTTTATTTATTTCTTTCTTACGGTATATAACTCACGATCCCTCTCTGGAGCTCTTTACCTGGAAACTAAAGGAGGAAACTCATCACGGTCGCCTGGATCAGCGATCTCATTCTTTCCGTCACCACCAGAAGCTCGGGACCGAAGGTGAGCGACGTCATGCTAAAGGAATTTAGCATTTAGGAGTGTTTCTTACATTAACGAGCTCATTAAAAGTGGAACCAAGATGATGGACAGCACTCCGGGGCAGCAATTATACAGCACTCAGATTACCTAATAAAAATAAGAGATTATACTGATTAACACGATGTAAATAATTATGTACGGCACATGATATATAGATCTCACATAAATGGATGGAAATAAACTCTCCATCAGTCCTGCATTCTCTCCACCTCCCTCTGTTTTCACCTCCCTGCGTGTCTCCTGCACTGATTACTTCTTTTGTTAAGACAATGACGTAAATGGTCGGTTACGGGGGGAGTGTGAGTGAGTGCACCATTGCCGGGGAAATTGGCCTGTTTGTGATTTAATTTCAGATTTCCTACTTCATTACTCGTGCGTGCGTGCGTGTGTGTTAGTGTTGCTTGGTGTGTGCTCGTACTTGCACGTGTCCCAGCTCCCGTGCGTATAAGTTCCTCGGCTGAAAATAAAAGCAGGATGACCTGCGGTGCCGTGCATGCGTGGGCGCCGATGTCTCGATGTCACAGTGAGATGAAGATAATTTGAGTTTGTCTCCTGGAAACAAGGAATTGGAGCTTTTGTGTTGACGGGAATAAACACGAGGTTCTTACAGAGTTGAGCAGATTTGAAATGTGAAGCTGGGTGGACGTGATGATTGACAGCTGTGAATGCAGGCGAAGATGAGAGGGGATGAACGCAGGGGTGCACCTAGAGGTTATGACACCTCAGAAGAGGAGGCCCCCTACAGTTTCTTTAATCAACCCTTACTTTATTTTACGTACAATAATTCAACTATATTTTTTAAGTTGATGAGCTTGGAACTGAGAGGAAACGAGACACACATCAGAGCATCTAAATAATGTTCCCTGAGTGTTCCCTGACGGTTAATCTGGAAGGTTTTCATGTGCACACACGGACAAATACACACTTCTAGAATGAGGTAAAGTTGATATCAAATGTTACCAGGCTGAAGGAACTCTTTTGCCATTCAACTTAATAATAACAATAAAAAGCATAAACTGGTCACACTTAGCTCGCATAAATATGATGGATGATGATTCATTTTTCTCCCCTGATGTCGCAGGAAAAGGAAAAACAGTCTGACACACACACACACACACAGAAAAAGTCATGCATCATCACCTTCAAAATCACAAATCAGAGAAAAGGAGGGAAAAAAAGCAAGAGAGCGGCATCTATACAAGTGAGCCTTGAGCTCAACATCAATATCTCCTATCGATTTCTCTTTTGTTCTGACACAGGAAAACAATTTCACAACAACAGACTGTCCGTTTCAGTCCTCCCCTCCTTCCATTACTCTTATCTTTTCTCCAGTTTGCACCAAAGGGGTTTTTATCGCCCGGGCTGGATATAATGATGATAATAGATCTAGTTTGTCACCGCAAACTCCAGACGGATGTCAGAGGTGGGAGGTTACCGTTTCCTCTCTGTGATTTTATCTGCTGGGCTCACAGCCCTCCGGAGTCAGGGATCGGCCGGGGTCAAGGAGAGAGACCGAGACCTGAGAGCGGAGGAGGAGGAGGAGTTTCATTAGTTCGTTTCTAGTAAAAAGGAAAAACATCTCAATTCGCCCTCAAGCAGGAGCGTTGGGGCTTTTTCTCAAAAAAACATGTAGTATTTCGCACGCTTTTTAAAAAGGTGCAGCAGTAAAATCTACTAAATATGCATAAGCTGCGTATTCCTCTGGCTATTTTATGACAGATGAGGCCAACTCTGGTGTTTTGACAACCTCATTTTTGCAGTTATATCCTAATGCCTTATTTACTTCCACCAATGCTTCAACAGAACGTGTGTTGAATATAAGCGCAGCAGCAGCAGCAGTCGCAGTCGGAGTCCAGATGGCTCCGGTGGCCGACAACAACACGCTTGAATGTCACAAGATGAGCAAGCGGACGCTGTTGGCTCAAGGTTTGTCGAGTCAGTACTGGTGTGATTTTGATTGGTATTCTGGCCCGAACGCTGACCGGCCACCCCCGCCGAGATGAGACATGGGAGAATAAAATCAAATTAGGCAAAAAACAAAGAGGTGTCCGCTAAGAAGCAGCCGCGTCCATGGCGACTGGCAGACAGACAAAGCCCCTCCCACAGGCTCTCCTGAGAGGAACTCTTCCTCGGGCCTCGACTCCCCATGTGGTCGCGAGAAAAACAAGCCAGAACCGAGGACTTCAAAGCAGCCGCACACAAACAC
The DNA here is from genome assembly GCA_901007825.1 of Macroramphosus scolopax. Classification (NCBI taxonomy): domain Eukaryota; kingdom Metazoa; phylum Chordata; class Actinopteri; order Syngnathiformes; family Centriscidae; genus Macroramphosus; species Macroramphosus scolopax. The sequence continues at coordinate 113,894 of CAAKHC010003931.1, read as the reverse complement.
CGCACACAGTATCTGTCGGAGGCATCTCCGCTCACGTGACTCCAGGCCAGGTGCACCCAGACTGGGTCCTTGGCAAAGCAACATGGTCACTGTCCCTGTCCGTCTTGATCCGCAGCCAATCAGAGGCTTCCCCTTTATCGAGGTGGCTGTTTTGGGGGGTCAGACCCCATCCCAGATTGGTTGAGCACCTGCTGCTCTTCAATATGCCCACCCGCTCCCCACAGTGTCACAACAGGCTCCTCATTCAAACTCCCCTCCCTCTCTATCTCCCAATGCCAGGTGGGACCGAACACATGCCCGCTGTCTCATAAACACGGAGACGTGCCAGCGTTGCCCGGTTGGCTGCGAGGAGACCTGAGGGACGTCCAAGTATCACACAGACGTGTGGCGAAGCCAAACAGTACGGGGAGGAAGCAGCCAGGACACAAAGAGAATAAATCCCCCGAACCTTGAAAACACTGACTGACAGGCGGCCCACACACATTCAGAACTAATCACACAATAGAAAGAACAAAAGCGGGAAAAGAAGCTCTCAAGAAAAAGGCCTAATGAAAGATTTTCAGCCTGAATAAACACAATACGGCAAATCATCCCACCATATTTATAGGAGAATACAAAGGACAGCGCGGACAAATATGAAACTGCCTTTCCTCTCTGCTCATTTATTTCCTGCAAAGAGGCAATAAAGACAAATATGTCTGACCATCAAACCCCAACGCCTTCCTGCAAATAACCATGTGATGGAGGCCGGAGAGGCATGAGGAGCTGCAGCCGAGCTCCCTGCTGGCTGATGGAGCCAGACCGGCTCCCCGATGATGACAGACTCACAGGGGAAATCAAGCCAATCACTTACTCTCCCCTCACACCTCCATGTGCCTCTGTCCTCTCTTTACCTCCACACAGCCACACTCTTTTCTTTTCTCCCTGCTCGTCTCTCGCAGCCTCCTCGTCCGTCGATCTATTAACCCCGTCGCTCTCAGCAGAGGAGCCGGGGGTTAAACCAGGTCATCAGACACGTGTGATGCTTTCCCCCTTCACCTGAGCTCCTCTGAACTGAATCTCCACTGAATTAATGCTTTTGTTGATGGACGATGAACATTCAGTGAAAAACGAACTGTTTTTAAAACCAAAGGAGCAAGTAAATGTTAATCTTCCGTACCATGAACCATGAACAGTCACGTCAGGACAATAACCTTAAACCTTACCTATCATTGACATCATTACAACAAAAAAAGAGTCTTTTTTAGTTCTTTCCTGTTTTATTTTGAAATGTACCTTCCATTGTCTGCAGTTCTACTTCCTGTCTTTGTTTAGTTTCCTGCCTGCCAACCTGTGTGTTTCACCTGTGTCTGCTCCGTCCAATCAGCTGCCTGCCTGCCCTCCCTCTCACCTGTCTCTTGGCCGTGCTTCACACCCCTCGTGTTTCGATACATTTTTTTTCTGCATTTGGGTCCACCTGCCTCCGAAAAACGTGATAAGATGAGAACGTGTTGGAAAATATCTTTTGTTCAAGATTGTCTTGTGGGTGCACCCCGAGCCCACCCACACCGCTGCAACCATGGCACGTAAGTCTCCACGAACCAGGGAGTACCCTATTAATACTTCGTTTCAGCTTTTGACAGCTGTGTTTTGTATCCAGAGGAACGGATAACACTTGCAGAAGAGCTCTTCAAATAATAAAAAAAAGCTCATGCATTACCTGCGTGTATAAACAAGGGGAGATGAAACAGTGAGGAGGCAAATGAGGAAGACGGAGGAACCGTGAGGCACGAGGGAGAATAAATGCAGAGAAAATGATGCAATTTGGGAGAGAAGTTGGCAATCATGAAGTACTGTACACTGGAAGAAAAGACCCCTCCACTGCATGAGGCTGCTCAGCAACCAATCAGAGAGGGGGAATCTAAACGGTTATTTTACTTGACAGTAGTGAGTGTTTGGAATATAATGTGTTTGTGTGCTCGTGTGTGACTGCAGAGTGTACCGACATCAAGTTAATGCTTTGAACTGAGAGTCGGGCCGGATCCACCCGAGAGGTTTCGTTAACGACTATAAGACCATGTAGTATTTAACAGTAAGGCAACAGGAAAAAAATCCCATTTGTTCACCGGTGTAAATGAGAGCAGACGTTTGGATTAAAACTGCCGAAGGAATGTCTCAGCTGAAACTCCTGAAATCGAAATGACGTCAATAGCTCACAAAAGATGGTATGGAGGTCCGAGGCTGCCAATAATAAAAATAATCAATCAATTAAATGTGATTTTTTTTTTTTTTTTTTTAAATTGTTGAAGCTAAATTTGAGGAAGAATTAGAAAAATGTTCTTAGAATAATCGGATCAGTCAAGTCGGATTCAACAGAAGATCTCTCATAATAAAAGCTGCCATGTGGACTGAATGTTCTGCTCCACCTCAGTCAACACAGGAGAGGCTGTCTCTCTCTCTCTCTCTGTCTCTCTGTCTCTCTGTCTCTCTGTCTCTCTCTCTCTCCTCTTTGGAAAGTCACCCGGGCTCGTCCCCAAACTTGATAGATGTGTCAGTGCTGATTTGGACGACTGGAGGTGCCGTGACAGCTTTTTACACTAATCCTGAGACGGGGGTGCCACTCAGGAGCAGCGAGTGGCAGACAGGCTGTCGGAGGGTGTAAACCTCTACCACATCCAATGTATTAAAAAAATGCTGTTTGAAAAAGGGAATCTGCCACCAAAATTGAACGGGTTCTTCCTCGGCCCAGGATGCACCCCTCCAGGAAATTCAGAGAAAAGTTGGCCAGGTAGTTTTTGCTTAATCCTGCTAACAAACAAACCACCGCCAGCAAAGATTTAACCTCCTTGGCAGAGATAAATAGACAAAAGTATCAAACATATTCCTGATATTCTGCAAACGCAGGCCTAGATATGTGATGGTTTCGGTTGCAGTTATATAGAAGAGCGATCTATAGGCTTACTGACAAACCCTTAAATATGATATTTCTTAATTTCAGTCTCCGTACAGTTCATATATTGTCAGCGTGCTTGCTTATGTGGCTCCTGTAGTCATTCATTCTCGCTGTTAGTCTTCTCGTGGTGTGATGCGTAGCTGAAATAAGAGCTGAGATATCACACGTCGTGCAGTCAGAGTAAGCCAATCACGTGTGTAGCGTAACTCCCAGTGATGATCACACCTGTCACCAGCACCATCTGGAGCTTCGGTGTTCTGCTCCTCAGATTCTTCACCCGCGCTCATCCTTCTCCCCGCGTGCGTCTCTCCCACGTACAGGACCTAGACTGGTGGTGTGTGCTTCTGTTAAATCATTCATCAACCCCGGGCCAAGCAGGGTCATGCATCATAGCCCTCTCAGCTGATGGAAATGCTGCATATATCACCTGAGAAGTATCCAGCCAGCGCGCTGATCGATGCATCGCAGCGGACGTGGAGACTGAACAGCTCTGAGGCTACAATTAATTATGTGTGTGTATAAAAAAAAAAGAACCGTCAGACAGAGTAACACTAATTGCCATGCCCTAAAGATAGTAGATTTACTTAAAATAAATGTTTTATTTAAACACATTACCAGACCATTAGAATATGCTGGAGAAAATGGGGCCTTGTTATTGCGATGGCTCGTCTCTAGAGGCGGAGCTGTGCATGTACACAGCTCATTAAAACTAGCTGCGATAATTGGAACAGCCTTGATCATCTGGCTGATGGCGTGTTGTTTCAGTAACAAGGGAGCCGCGGCACACGGATCAACCGGTGTTCAACACCTCATCATAGCCTGAACTACTTCATAATGACCACGGCTAATATATGTTCTGTCAACAGTCAGATAATCTGGTACGAACAAAATTAAGATCAGGAAGAAACTGAGTCTGAAATGTCTTCCACAATGATTTCAGGTGGAGCCGCACTAATTTGCCCGGCCTGGCGGAACATGATGGATCCGACCCGGCGAGTTGAGTTTGCTTAAACGCGGCTGAACCTCAACTATGTGCAAATGCAATCCGTCCGGCACCGTGTGGTTAATTGTTGTTAATTAACACGAACACACTGTGAAAGGAGAGTCAATGTTTGAGGTTTATCACCGGGCCTTTGTCACATGGTCCCACCAGGGTTGCATGTTATTACCGCCGAGCAGGTTTTCACTGGCGGTAATTTGTCTTTTAGCAGCTTCGTGCTCTCTGAGTGTGTTTTTTTTAGGGTAGAACTGTGAGTATGGTCGTTGTCGTATCTGCTTTTATCATCCCATTGGCTGACAGATTATTGGGTAACAGTGGGATTGTTCCATATATTGTGTATCCCCTCCACTACACACCTTCAACATGTGGCATTGATAAAAACAAGTGTACAGAAATGCTCAAATTACTCCCACAAGTGCGTTTAGTTTTTTTTTTTACTTCAGTGAAGGAAACCCTTTATTAAATACAGTCATTACAAGATCTCTTTCCACCCCTCACTTATTGTAAAACGAGTTCTGCTCCGGTTCAGACGGCGCAGTAACAGGTTTCTGCAGCAGGTTCCCGTTGGAGGAAGCACAATAGGCGTCTATTGACCGAGAGGTTTCAGCGGGCCAGTGGCGGTCTGCCCAGTAGCAGAGCGATGTGTGTGTGTGTGTGTGTGCCTGTTAGCTCTTCCCCTCACACAGAACCTCTTTTGTGATGTTCCTGGCAGTCGGCAGTAACATTTGACTGGCGGCCTCTGCCAGTTCCCCCACCAGGCTCCCTCTGGAGACTTACAGAACAAAGACAGGTGGAACATTTTCTCCTGAATATTGTTTCGCTGTAAAGAGTGGCAGAACGTGAGAGTTTGATTATATACCATCTATTTCCTTTTGCACAGCTTACAATCATTCAAGCCGTTAGTAGCCAGTCACTTCCGATGTGATTACAGACGGCACCTTATCTGAATTCCCCAAATGTCTTTTAAATGTCAGATTATTCCACTTGTTTTTGAACGGTAGCATCAGTGGGGGTCGTATGAGGTCTCATCACTGTCGTCACATCTTTGGTGCTGTTGACATTTGGGATGTTTCAGCTGCCAGGACTATTTTGTCTGGGGAGCACTAGGAGGAGGGATCAAGTGTCCGCCCAGGTGACTTCCTCTCTTACCCATCTCCTGTCCTACACCAGAGTCCCCCCCCCCCCCCCCCCCCCCCCCCCCCCCCCCCCCCCCCCCCCCCCCCCCCCCCCCCCCCCCCACGGGGGGGGGGGGGGGGGGGGGGGGGGGGGGGGGGGGGGGGGGGCTCAGCCGCGGCCAAAGGCAGCGGCTGCCTGTCACAAGTGAACAAGTGTGTGTGGTCAGAGATTAGGGAAGGAAGGACACAAACAAGAAT
>CAAKHC010003931.1:91388-108569 GCA_901007825.1 Macroramphosus scolopax | reverse complement strand
GACCCCCCCCCCCCCCCCCCCCCTCTGTCAGCCATCCTGCATCCTGCTGACTGACAGCTCTGTCAGCTAGTGGGGAGCGAAGGGGAGAGAGTCCAGCCACATCTGCTGTTGCACAGTCTGCCTGCGTTCAGCCCCGGGGATCTCATTATTACCCGGCCTGTTGGGAGAGTTTCTCCAGAAGCAGTCAACCACACAAACAAAGAAACATGCAAACAAAACTGTTGCTTTTTTGACAAAAATAAAGCAGAATTTGTAGGTAATCTGGACTAGATAGAGCTTCATGTTTCATACTCCAAACCACAAGGGGGCAGCATGTTATTAGAAAGTTGGGGTGTCCACTCATGGTCACAAGCTTTGTGTAGCGACTGACCTGGAGTAAGTTTCCTGCGTAGACTGGCAGGCCTGGTCCCCAGACCCCACTGTAACTCCTGGTTTTATAAGTAAGAGGAGAGTACGAGCTTCTTCAGGTGCCTACAAATTGACCCTTTAACGCTCCCACATACATATGGACCCAAACGTGACGAGAGGATGACAAGGCAAAGAAAAACTGCTGTTTCATTCCAGCTACAGCTATGCAGAATAATAAATGACACCTCTCAGTATTCCTGGCCTGTACTCGGCTGCGTGGCTGTCGATCTGGGATTAAACTTTGCCTGCACTCAGACACCAAGGGACAGTATGAAAATTACAGGAGCGGGGAGGGGAGCTTTATCTCCTTTTTTATAAAAAAAGGAATGCACAACCCTCCACAGCTGTATTATTTTTGTTGGACACGCTTGACCTGAAAAAATGCAAGTCAGACTCCCGCAAATCGAAATCATATGTAATAATAATAAGTGAGGAAAACATCATTAATTCGTAACCGAATAGTTGCGAAGTTAAATAGCCAATAACAATAGCCGCGCAACTGCAGCACACACACACACACACACACACACACACACACACACACACACACGCACACACGCACACGCACACAAGAAGCAAATGCAACCTTGAAAGTCCAACAGACAAGCTGCTGCTTTCGCCCGGCCACTTCTCGATCAGGCAAGATGGGCTGATTTGCATCACATTACTGATTCCTACTGCCATGATGGGCTCGGTGTTTCGATTTGTGGTGTGTGGTTTATGCCAGAGGGAGAGAAAGACTAAAAAAAAAACATGCATGCAAGGGATCTGTGTGTCGCTGTGAGCCGTCGTGCCACTGTCGCTCTCTGGTGAAGGCAGGTTGCCCATTTACTCCCCACCGGTGATTACACCCTTGTACACACACACAAACATGTACACACACACAGAGATTACATGCAAACACGCTGTCCTGTCAGCGGCCGGTCGCTCATTCAAACATCGGCCGTGGTGCTTTTCCAGCCCTAATAGCAGATGAAATGATTTCAAGAGTGCAACACTTTTTCATAGTTTGGAGCATCTTTTCGTTTAGCTATGAGTCACTAAGAACAGGAAGCTTTGCCAAATCCTACAGAAGGTGCCCTGAACCCACCTCAGTTAACGGAGTTATTTGCATTCTGTCTTCCTGCGTTATTACAGAACATCAGCTTACTTTCCATCTTGTCTCCATTCTAGTCTAAAGATACGTTGTGTGTAGGCATTTGGACCCAAATGCAATCCCAGATAATCCCGGAGACATGCATGTCTAACGAATTCAATGTTTATTGAATTAAATGTGCAGGCCGGGAACATAAAAGAACAGAATAACATCGTGGCAGTAACACAGGCTCTTTCAGGGATGGCGTTTCATGCTTCTGCACTGTAGCAGAATGATTGTGTTTCTGTGCGCACCAGCAGTCGCTGTTTGCCCCCCGGCAGCAGGCTTCGGATAGTCACCTCCAACCATCTCGTGCACGCCTGTGCAGCTGCAGCTTTGTCTTCTCTCCGCTGCATTTGTTCGTGCAAATGTGGTTGAATATCAGAGTCATCAACAACGTCCTCTGGGCTCATATCTGTTGGAAACTTAGTGAGGTTGCTGTACTGTACAAGTCAAGGCACGCCGCCTGGCTACCTGGAGGTGAAGACCCTGCATCGAGTTCTTGCAGACGAATGTTTTGCTGCAATTGAATGATTGAACATGAACATGAAAAGTGGTGAAATGTCCCTTTAAGTGCAGTGGAATCTGGATTGGTACCAGAGATGATATCAACAATCTACTATAAGTTTTCCAGCGTACTCACACATGCAGTCATCTTCGAATTCTGTCTCCGTCCGCTTCTACTCGTCTTCTCAATGTCCTTTAAATAATTGAACACACTTCTCGCTTTTAGGGAACGCCACCGACCGCTGCCCCCGCTGCTCCCGCCACGACCGGTAAGATACCAAACAGGCGAGCCTCGAGTGTACATGCACACACAACAACCCTGCAAGGCCACGCAGGCTCCTCACCTGCGTTCACCGGAGGAAGGTCTGCCCATGCAGACACTGCGTGTTACAACATTTAATCTCTCCTGAGCATTCAGGAGGACACACTCTGTGTGGATGGTTGATCATTGTGTGCAGGCCTGCTGGGCGAGCTGCTCTCTGCTTCACACCCTCGTGTCCAGCTACAGCTGGTTGACCTGCTTGGCCAAGTGGAGAAACTTAAATCCTACTTTAGGAAGAATTTTAATCCGGATCTTAATGGTGTACAAGCTGAAACTGTCCTTGATCTGGTGCATGGCCGCGAGGCGAGCTCCACCACACTTTCCTATTTATAATATAATCTGTCGCCGAGAGCTGCACTCCAGCGTAGACAATCCTTTTTAACCAGCGTCTTATCCTGGCTGTTGTCCACCGCGTGACGTTCCTTTAAACGCTCCCTCACTTCAGCGGTAGTCTTCTGTTTTTTTCCCACATGCACAAAGAATGCCAAGAATCTTTGGACAAAACTTATTAGATTGAAAGTTTATTGATGCCTGTCAGAGAAAACAAGACTATTGGAGCTGTGAGGTCGAGAGCTGCAGTTAATGTATCTGACTTCATTCAACATGTAGAGGTTTGCATTGGTACGACTCGGCTCAATATATATTTTAAAACGATGCAAACAGAATACAAAATACTATATATATACATATATATATATATATAGAGAGAGAGAGAGAGAGAGAGAAATAGAGAGAGAGAGAGAGTCTGCATGCATGGGGTTCATCCCTGTGCAGATCTGTAACCTGAGTATCTTTTAAGACGTATTCAAAGTAAAGGTATAGAAGACGTGTGCATGTGTTGCTGGTGTGCAAGGAAAAGAACCCTGAGGGAGGAAAGAGTAATGGGGAGTGTGTGCAGTGATGTGTGCTGCATATCCCGGCTCCAATCGACTGTGCGAGATGAGGAAAATGCAACATCCATCCATTCATTCATTCATTCATTCATTCATCCTCTGTAAAGCTCATCCTGTTGCAGGCTGGAGAGGCGGGGTTCACTTGAGTCAGCTCACCTGTCAATCAGGGTTGACACATGGAGTCAGACAACCATTCACACTCCCGTTCATTCTTACTCAGAGCGTCTAAAGGTTGACATGGATGATATTCTTACTTTAAATATGATCCTGAGGGTTCGTTCCGTTTTGAAAATCTTCTTTAGAGAAACATCGGGATCAAGAGGGCTCGAACGGGGATCGAATCACATCAGGTATTTTGGCACAGCAGCACGAGGCCGGAGCATTTCAAAATTACTTTTATTAAATCTACAACGACCCCATTGATTTCCTGTCGTGTGTTCGCCGTAATGATGAAGACGGCGGGTGTCTTTGTGGCTGCGGTGTTTGCCCTTTATTTCAAGTGATGAGGAGGTGAAAGCTGAGACAGATTTGCTCACTCGATGAAACACATTCATTTTTAAGTGTGGAAATACAGATTAAAGGGCCATTAGTCCTTAAAGGGAACATTTAGAAACATTCTAAGCGTCACATCTGGTGTGACCTGACATTCACACAGAGGAGACCAGGTGGTTGGGGTGTGACAGTTGTTCTCTCGCTCGGTGTCGGGGTGTAATTAGGGGTTCTTCCATGACCTGTGCTCAACCTCTAACCAGGTTTCATAAAATCTCCCCTGCAGTTTTTGCTTAATCTTGACAGACACAGTAAGAAGTTCAGAGCCCGACTCTGCTTCTTCTGTCAGTGGCAGGTGGACGAGGCCAACTACAAAGATCAGTATGAAAGTTCTCCTAAACCGTGCGCTCTGTTCCTTCGTCTCTATATGTGTCCTGAAGATAAGGGATGAGAGGGACCAGACCAGACGAAGAGGCCTGATGTAGATTCACTCGGCTCTGCGTGACTTTTTAATGTCGAGAGAGAAATCTTCGTGTCGTCCCCGTTTGATGTGCGGAGTGCCGGGCTCTCTGGGAGGTGATGGACAGTCTGTCTGTGCACTACAGGCGCTGCTCTCTCTTCTGTCACAGCGTCTCTGTTAAGCTATTCGTCTCTTCGGCTCTCTGGTCTCTGCGGGAGGGAATAAACTCTTCATATCTGCGTACCTGCGGGACCCATTGTTCTCTGTGGAGGTTTTATATGGATCTACTTTGTATAATCAGAATTTGAATGTTTCAGAACAGCTATTTAAGTTCACGTGTTTAAGTTCTGAAAGTATTTCAGAGTTTTGGCGTCTCGGCCGATCTGTGTTTACATGAAGATGAGCAGATGTCTCCGACCTGCTGTCGGCACCGACAGGTGGTGGTGGGTTGTTGGTGGGGATGTTGAAAACAAGTCAGAAACGTTTGATTAAGAGTCCGACACAACACCTACAGTATGTCACATGTCATTGGTATTAAAGTCCCAGTGCAACCCTACAGATGTTCTTTTGTTTATCAGACTCTAGACGGGGAATATCCCATCATGCAATGCTGTGAATAAGGGTTAGAGATGATAAGCTGCAGTCAGATCGTCTCGATAGCGTCGCTCGGCCTAACACCCACCTCTTATACATATCTCAGCCACTTCTTGCAGGCGAAGTCCGCCTCCCTTAATCATCAACCACACCAGCAGCAGCCCTCGTCTCTCCACCGCCTCCCGCTCACTCCCCTCTCCACTTCATAGCCCAATCCACCCTGGCTCTCAGACAGAAAAACTCATTATAGCGAAGGATTAGATCGATCACTATGAGGCGGAGATGCCCAGTGGAGAGGCAGCATGCCTGGGCAAAGCAATTTATGCCAACAATGGAGCTCATCTGTGTATATCCTGACTTGAGCCACTCACCGGCAAACTGAGTGGTGACACACGCACTCAGTCAGGCACAGTCACAAACGTACATTATCTCAGTTGATTTCTGGCACGTCGATCACATCAGCGGAAACTGCAACCCAAGAAATGTGACAGATCCATGTGTTGCTCAGAGGCACGTCAAGATGAAGCCAATAAAACCTCCTGGTCCCTTCTTGTTTTATGTGGCTAAATTTAAAATAAATACACTGACACACTTGCAGTCTGTCCTCCCACACAAAGAGAAGAAGCTCCCGGTAATGGGACATTTTCCCCGACAACATCTTTATTTCCAAGGCCTGAGTTTTCTCCACTAAGTGGGTTTGCCTGCACAGGAGAAGCCGAGCCTTCCTGCCATTACCGTGGAAACCAGGGAGAGTAAACACAAGTGGGATTGGGCCGTTTCTCCTCTGTGTCTTTTCACAGTAGCCTCATCTCACTCCTCCTGCATCCTCCGCCTATCTTTATTTCCCAGAGGGGGTAATATTGGCTTTCATACTTTGGTATCGACAGCTCCTGAAGGCGTGCGCACGTGCATGTTCATGAGTGCCTAATGTTGTGAGGGTTAATAACGGATTAAGCATCAAAGCAGCGAGCGTTGGAGCAGCCGAGCTTTCCATAAATTAACTTCACCTTTTGTCTCAATATATTCCTTATTTGTGGCCCCTTATTATTATTTTTGTGTGGGAAATCCATGCAAATGGAATAATCCGGTCCCTGGTTAGGGTTGATAAAGACTTCTTTTGTTTACTTACAGTGGAGGAATCATCATCAGGCAGGTGGAGAGGTGGGCACCTTGTGAGGCGATACTTAACACAGAGAATTGTTATAAGAAAGAAATCAATAATGAGGTAATCACGTTGGATGAAAACAAATCTGTCCGACTCTCCCTGATGGATTATTTATCTGCACACAGACCGTTTGTTTTTCATATGAATGCAAACTGTGTGGGCATCAATTAGGCCGATAAGGATGCTGAATTCCTGCTCCAGACATTCACTCGTAAAGCGAAGAGTGTAGCAGCCCCTCCGACAAGTCCTGTGAAAGTCATCCCAGTAGTTTTTGCAGAAACCTGCAAAGGAGGAGAAACAAACGCTGGCAAAAAAGCTCCTTGGCAGACGTAAAAAAATGGCCGACGAGACAAGACGACCAGGAGCAGATCCCAGCTTCTCTTAAAGGCAGAAACTGGGAACGGTGTCCCATAATCCCTTTCACCACATGGACGCCGTCCTGTCCCGAGAACAAGCAGCATCCCGCAGGCTAAAGCGCTGCTCTCATCTGCACAGAGGAGATAAGTGCACCGCACCCGGCCTGCAGTCCTGCACACCCCACCTGCCACCGCCAACCTGCCTCTGCACACATCCATCCTCCTGATCCTTCAAGTTTCCTCTGCTTCGATTGTCCATCGTGACACACACAGACACACACACACACACACACACACACACACACACACACACACACGGAGGGACGGGAGTTCAGAGGAGTTGAGACGGCAAAGTGGGTGCAAAGCTTTTTCCCTTTTCCTCCCTCCTGCACTGACGTTGGCGCTCAGTGTGCTGATCCGGCCACTTTGAAGTGCGCAGGGCTTTGATTTGGACAAAGATTAGGGAATTTGATCCTCATTCCAAAAGAGCTGGTACACAGGGGTTGTTTTCAGGCCCATAAAAAGAATCGTTTGGACCAGAAATCAATGGCTGATGCCAGCTGGGAGTGAAGTGCATCATCTCTAGGTGTGCCAGCGTGTCTGCAGAGTGTTTATCAGGCGACCCAGCGGCCAAGGAGATTATTCTATTGACTCTGCGCTCACAGTTCAGTGGGGATCGGGAATGACAAGCATCTAGCAGTGACAAAAGGCGGATAGAGAGTTGTCATACTGCATGATTACACACCAGAGGCAGTTCTAGCCAGGAGCTTATATCCCTGAAAACAGCAAGGACGGGAACATCATCATCCAGAATAAAGCATCTGGATCCCTTAAAAGAATATCAGTCGCTCGTAGAGGTGCTCAGGTAGAATCAGGGGATTTAAAATCACAAGCAAATCGTTTTCTCTTCTGTTCATCCAGTTTGTTTTATTTAACACAAGTATGTGTACACATACAAATAAAATTGGCTCCAGTACTTCAACAAACAAGAACCATGTGCAAGTCTGGTTAAAGTAAAACAAAAGATGACTCATCACAAGCCTTGCCGATGTATATGAAATGGTACACGCCTCCTGTGGGCGGGGTTTACTCTCCCGCCTCTTTTGGAAGAATCTGGTAAGACACGTCTCGAACAAAGTCGATTCATCTGAATGTTCCAAAGATATGTGACTACTTCAGGGACTATAGGGCGAAATAATCTGATGTAATCTGTGCTCACTTTCACCTTTTCTGTCAATAGTGAACAGACTCAGGATCCACAGCTAATCTCTTAGAGGGGCGGGGCTTAGGTGACGGGTACAGGAAGTTACTCCAATTGTGTCGCCTCCTTTCTGAATTGTCTTCTTGTTTTCAAACAGACGTTCTCTTGTCTGTTTAAAAAATGGAACAAAATCCAGACATCAGTGAACCGATCGGAGACAACAAGCACAGTTCAGATCCAGCGGCCTCCATCTGTTTCTTCTAAAGGCCACTTGCTTGTTTGCAAACTAGAAAAAAACTTTTGTAGTTGCCCCAGACTGAAGAGTTCCTTTTTAAAAAAAGGTTTGTGAACTGTCCAGTTGGAAGAAGTCCCCCGCTGGTCAGCAGAGCAGCGAGGCCTTGAACCCGGCTCCTCTCAGAACTCTCCTTGTGTATGTTTCTCCTCTTCCTCTCGCGCTCTGCGTCTCCTCTTCTGCCTCTCCCCTCCAATGCCAGCTCAAACAGCTGCTCCTCCCCTGGCCGGCCTCCAAATGGATGACTGGAGAGTGAATGGGTTTTTAATTTCTCGTTACTGCTGCCTTCTCTTCGCCTTCCCCTCCCTCAACCTGCAGTGTCAACACTGACAGACAGAGGAAACCACGGGGCGGGAATAAAACAAGACAAGGATCCGATCATCACACCTTCAGATTATGACGACATGAAACGGGCGATTACAAGAGATTCATTCTTCTCTTTCCTCCTTTATTTTGGGTTAATTACTCATGAAGTGTTTACTCCATCAGATGAGATCTCATGCCGCCAATGTGACAACATTGCTCGAGATAAATACAATATGTACTGAAAGTATTCAACATTGATTGTGAAGGACGTCGGGTTGCAGCTGTGGCAGGGCAGTCTCCTGACGGATAGCCGAGCCCTGGAATTCAACACAACAAAGGTTTCTTCAGGGCACTTTCTATACACAAGAGACACATTACTGTAAACCAACATGCGACAGGGCTGTGCAACTTAAGCTGGAATGCTGAATAACCGCTGGAACCTTTAAACCGATTGGCGTTTGGCTGGGTTGTGACATTCATCTTAAGTGAGACGGATTACAGAGAACCAGTTTGATTTTGAATAACAAGCTTATTTACTGGCTCAGATGTGACGCCGCAGCTGTGTACGTAGGCCGGTGGCAGGAAGAGGCCACAAGCTCCCCTCGCACCAGGTGTTGGGGGTTTAAACGCTCACTTGTCTCTGTGTTAGTCTGACGTGGTTCGGCACGGCTGGTAGTTTCTGTGCTGCCGGCAGCGTCATATGTTTGAGCTCAGGTGAAGTTTTGTTAAATTTTGGCTCTCAGGGACTTAAAGTTGTAGTGAGAGGCACAAAGCGCAGAGCCATTAATCATTTCACACGGCTCCCACTGAAGGATAATTAACAGGAGCTGCTGCACCATGTAATCCCGTATCCATCCACCAGAACCGGGTCGCAGTGGCAGAAGACTGACTCAGGTATCCCATATCTCCCTTTTGTCCTTCCTTCTTATTTGGGCACACTAGGACATTCCAGGTGAGATATGTAATCCCTCCAGCATTGTTCTGCGTCTACCACAGGGCCTCCTACTGTTGGGACACGCCAACTGGAGGCATCCTAATCAGAGGCCCAAACCACCTCAACTGACCCCTCTCAACGTGAAAGAGCAGAAGCTCCACTCTGGAGGTCTGGGATGTCCGCAGGTCCTCACCCTCATCTCCAAAAAATAAGCCTGAGTTAAGTTGTTATACTCTAAATCAATATTATATTCCTAAAAAGCTTGTCAGTGTCTGCACAGGGTGTATGGCTATACCGTAAGTGTGTGTGTCTACATTTAAAGCTTCTGTCTATTTGCTCTTTGTTATAATATTTGTATTAATTTCAGCTCACAAGACTACAAATGCAAACAGCTGGGGAAGCGGCTGTGAGGTGAGCAGTGTCATATGTACATAAACACATTTGTTTAATGTGAATAACTCGAGGTTTGTTTACTCATGCGACACAGTGAATAAATACCTAGAAGCTTGAAACTAGCTGTTCATTTCATCACTGGAGTCTCCAGGAAATCAAATATATGTGCATATTTATTAAGTGTAGGTGTAAGTCCTTTAAGAAGACAGCTTAAATACTTTGCACATTTGGTGGCATCATAACTTCTTAATGAAGAGACAATAAATGCTGAGTGTCTTGATTAAATTGAGCAGTTAGGGGCGTCTGGGTCGTGTTTATGGGCCTCATTTTCCTTGAATGTAGTTAATGTTCATTAGAAGCCGAATCATTGGTTTATGGGAAGGAGATAATTAAATGAAGTGCAACCACATGCAGCGCAGAGCAGCACTGTGCAGTCATCTGTTCCTCCCCTGCGGACCCACACTGCCCCCTTCTGGACGAACACGGCACTGAAACCAGGATATGTTTCCAGAACTATTAGGACAGATTCTTTCTTCACAAAGGTTATTGTAATATTTCCTGGGAAATTAATGAACGTGTCAAAAGAATACTCAAACTAAAAATGAAAGATAAAAAAAAGATAAAAATAGAAATAAGAAAGCAAATGCCTTGTTAACTTTAAGATCAGAGAAGTGTCCTCTGATGGATGTTAACATTGTCCAGGTGTGTACAGGTGCTCTGTTATCTGAATAATTATTTGGATAAATATTTAGTGTCTGTGGTGACTTTGAAGAGCTTCACTTTGGGTTTCCATGACTATGACAAACAAACCCAATGAAGCCTGTTGATTCTCTGTCTGTGAGTCAGTGGACCAGCAGGTGGCAGCAGACTTCTAGATCAGGGTTTGTATTCATTAGACACAAAGGAATATAGTTACAGTATTAACTAAACTATTTCCATATAAGAAGGGAGAATGTACCTCATGTAAATAATAACAAATATAGCTTTCATATACTTTTTAACAAATATATATGTTTTCCTAATTTTCTGATATTTTTGGTAAATTCAAAGGACATTTTAGCTAATTTCCTGCTAATTGACTCACAGCTTCTTTTCCTCATGTTTCCCATGTGCAATGGAATCAAGTAATTTTGATGGCCAAAATCGTGATTTAGCAAAATAATTGTAAAAAAAATTCTCCCAGATAATTAGAAATGGAACTTTCCATAAAATATTGAAAAAACACACAAAATTGTGAGAAAAAATATAAACGAATCGCTGCTCCTGCCAGCAGATGTTTGTACTAGCTTTCTACATTCACCTGTATTGTACCAATAGACACTTTGATGTTACTCTGCCGGTAACTAAATGATACTTAAGAACAGCAGTGATCGCACAACAAAAAGTACATAAAGAAGAGTTAAACAGATGTTTTATTGGTGACTGTGCTTCTAATTTCTTAGAGCTCAGTTCCTCCACAGACAGAACTGATGGATCTTACAGACGTTACTGTGAAATACACGAGAGCTCCCTCACGTCACCTATTGAATGAAACATCTGCAAATCACTGCAGCGTACTGAGTGTTTATATTCTTCGGCACAGTGAGATATTTAACTTACTGAACACTTAGATGTGTTGGTGGTTTCACCTCTGCACACAACACTGAGTTTGCATGAGTTTTTGTTGCGTGTATCCTTTTTTAAGTTTCCTTACATGATGTGTCCTTGTGTGTGTTCGCAGTTCAGACTCACACTAACATCCTCTGAGACTGTCTAGACTCCCTGCAGACTCAGTCTACTTGCCGGCACAGCAGTGACACAGTACTTTATCCAGGCCAGACATATGCATCCACTAACCTACTTAGACAATAGAGGATGTCTTGGAACTACACCTGGTGTCCACGGCAGTGCATCTCCGTCCCTGCTTCCTCCTCTTGTGCTCCTCTAACCACAGACATTTCCTGTGATGGAAACATTTTCAAGCCCTGCGTAGCTGCTGGAACATGCTCTGAAATTTCTTTCTTGACATCAATGTGAGACAAAAAAAAAGGCGCATTATCTTTCTCTCTCAAATACGTTTGTCACTGATTCCAAACCGATAGTTTGTGTCATTTCCCTCACTGTGCCCGGCATTACATGACCATACTGGCCCTGTCAGAGGTAATGAGGAGCCACTCGACGAGCACCCGCAGCATACTGACGTGTATTCATAGTGGCCCAGTGCGGTTGGTTGGGGGGAGAAGAGACAGTCTGCCTTGTAACATTTTGCCTGTGTCAAAGCAGATCAATAATGCCTGCATCCTACATTATTAAGCCCCTGTGGCATATTGATTTTAACATTGTCGACTTTGGCCTCAGAAGAGCTGAGCGGCACTTTACAGCCACAAGGTGTCTCACCGCTCTTCTTGAGGTCACATTTCTGAATGGATAGGAGGCTGGACTCTCAGCTCTGCAGGAAGAGTTGGAGCACATGAGTTGACTCTGGTTTAATCATGGGACAAGTTATCTCATATGGCAACGTGTTAACATTCTTGTTTCTTTTCCATCATCCATACATCCATCTTCCTCAATACCTTCTCCTGTCCCATGATCTTCATGTAGAAGTCTCTTTCGCCCTACTGAGCCTTAACAACACAAACCAGGATAAAGCCTATCATTTAATCAGAAACTGGCACAACCTCAACACAATCCCTTTTTTTCTGAGCTGCCTGCACATGGGAAGTTACAACAATGAGCCTGCAGGCCCAAAGTTCCTGAGAATCCTCTTGTAGAATAGGCAGCATAAACAGACATTTCCTTCTGCAGCTACTCTTCAGGCACCTACCCTCACATCAGCAGCAGTAAACATCTACAAATGAATACATGTTTTTCAGAGGGATGATTTAATCGGTTGATTGAATAGCAATATGCTATACTTAGAAATGAATTTGATGATTGCTTTTGTGATAATTATTCCAAATATTGGTGCACGGTTGTTTAAGAATAGCTCATGTTTTACGTATTATTGTTTTAATTTCACTGAGATTTACAAAAATTTTAATATTTTGTGCAAGGTTCTGCAATGGTTGGATGTGCCCCCCCTATATTTTTTGATTACGGCCTTGGATAGGAGTCTTTCCTTCTGTTAAGGTATGATAGTCTTAAAAGGGTTTATTTGGCAGCTATTTCCCTCTTGCGATGGAAACTTACAGCAGTAGAGGTATTTGCTAGGGTTGGCTTAATTTGCCTTAATGCCCATTGTGCAAGTCACCATATCTGCTTGATGCAACGTAGGTTTATCTTGTAGCCCTACCCAGAGAGCCAAACCCACCCAATCACACACTGGAATCCTTGGTTTCATCAGCTCTCCGTGTTTTGCAGCCTGCCCGTGTCTCGTCCCACTCACACTCACTGTCAGAGCACGGCGTTGACAGCCACTGGCCACTGATCAGCCCACTCTGTCGGGGTTTGTGTGCGTGTGAGACTGCTGAAAAAGAAGCTCCTCTTTTACTTGCAAGGCGCTCGCAGCTACAAAGTAAACCCGTCCACGGCCATAAGAAGCACACGAAGTGAAAAAGTAATTCTCATCACTTAGCTACAGCCAACACTCCCCTGCACAATGTCTGGAGAGGACGCACCTGCCCAGGAGCAAAACGCCGTGGACCAGAAGCAGGAGACCAAACCCACTGAGGAGCCCAAAACCGAGACAGAGCCCGCGCCCGCTGCTGCCGCTGCCACCGCCGAGGCGGCGGCTCCCCCCGCGGCTGCAGCCGAGAAGGTCCCTGAAGAGGAGACGTTCACCTACCGCGCTCTGGTGCTCACCGGCTACGGGGGCTATGATAAAGTGAAGCTGCAGGTAAAGAAAGGCAAGCCGGTGCTCAAGGCTGGCGAGGTCCAGGTGCGGGTCAAGGCTTGCGGGCTGAACTTCGCCGACTTGATGGCCCGGCAGGGGCTGTACGACCGGCTGCCGTCCCCGCCGGTCACCCCGGGAATGGAGTGCTCCGGGGTGGTGGAGGCTGTTGGAGAGGAGGTGACAGACAGAAAAGTAAGCCCCTTGTCTTTTTTTTCCACACATCTGTGATTATAAAGTTCATGTTTTATTGTGGAAGTGATGGAAATCAGTCGCTTAATTTTGGAGCTGAACATCTGGATATGGGCGTGTCAGCTCGCTCAGGGCTCAGCAGCTGTAATACTGTAGGCCCGTGTGCTTCATGATTTAATGAATTCTAATGTATAAGCCAATCAGGTCAAGTAAAAAATACAATATTAACTAATAATAATAAGCAATAACTCCCCAAAACGCCTGTAGTTGATGTTTTATTTGTAGTTTGGCTTCATTCACTGCAGGAAGGAGAGCACTAGTTGTCCTAAAGTACAGAGATTTGTTGTAATTTATGTCTGTTGAAAAGAAACAAAGTGTGTAAATGTTCATAGTTGAGCACAATGAAGACAGCAGCAGCCGTCCCACCCTTCCCATTGGGTTTCAAATTGGGTTTCCTTTGCTCAACTTTACGCAAGGCAGACAAAACAGTTGCTGGGATGTCATTTGATACATGTGTTCGTGTGTTTTGCACGTCTTAAGCCTAAATAAGCACATTTAATGTGTGGGATGCTGCACCTACGCCTAACTGTGATCTGCGCCAGGGCGCGGAGCTGCGTCAAGCACCCTGAGATTTCCGCTACAAAACCGGAAATTAGATTCCGCTCCCTTCAGAATTATACATTTTGGTTATCCATCTGAGTTGATCTTTTGTCTTATCTTTCTATCAGGAATTTACAAATATATAATAAATGTGCAGTATGCATTGTAGATTAAATTGCGAGGTGAATTAATGAACATGTAAAATCGATTATGCATGCAGCCCGGTCATTCTGTAGATAAAAAGCTTAAAAGAAATTGAGTCACATGTTTTTATCGGGCAAAACATTAATTCACAACGTCTGCTGCCTTGCTTCAACGATATGAATTATTAAGGGCCTTTACTTTGGCGGCTATGGGCAGACACACAGTTAAAATATGGCTGGTTTGACACCAGTGGCGGAGACCGGAGTCACCGTCGTCTTTTGTTAACAGGAGCGGTGGCGCACAGACGCACCGAGCGGAATGGGCGAGGCGCGACGCAGCAGACAGCACGAGAGAAACGGGATCAGTCGGTCCCCTTTGTCAATGTATAGCCGATTCATTGACAGAGAAGGCGAGTGATATCACCAATGAAGTTCAAACCTGCAAGTCCTAAGCCTAGTCAATAAAACAATCATAATGAAAAAGACTTTGATTAATGGATGATTGTGTGTCAGCCCATTCAAACTCATCACATTTGAACTGTGAGCATAGACTGTATATTATACATGGAAAGCCATGCCTCCACTTCCTACAACTTTACAAGCAATCGGTTTATTGATGAATTTTTACAGATTAAAACAGAAAACCGTGGTTATGTAAAGCTCAAATCTCTAAAGTTTTTAAACAGACGTCTATACATACATTCAAAGCAGCTGTCAATCAGACAGCCTGACCTTATAATGTCAGATAGCTAATTAAAACCCAACTTATCCGAAACACTTCAACATACGTCAGCGTGATAAGGACAAGCTGCTGCAGTCACATCCACTAACATGGTACGTAGGAAGAGGGGTTGGTGGGGTATGAAATATATTGCAACCATCATCAGCTGCTAATTGAGATATTTTAGCTTTGCTTTTGCTGAGCCCTCATGGCGTCCATATTCTGCCTATAAACTAGTCCTTTAGCTATGGCTCCGCCTCTCTTGTCAGTATATTAGCCTCTGTGAGCTATGTGTTCACCTCTTTTATCAGCGTATTAGCATCAGATAGCTATGTGTTCACCTATCTTATTAGCATATTAGCATCAGATAGCTATGTGTTCACCTGTCTTATTAGCATATTAGCATCAGCTAACTATGGCTCCACATCTCTTATTAGCGTCTTAGCCTGTAAGCTATATATTCAGCTATCTCATTAGCATGTTAGCATCACCTAGCTATGGCTCTGCCTCTCTTGTCAGTATATTGACCTCTGTGAGCTATGTGTTCACCTCTTTATCAGCGTATTAGCATCAGCTAGCTGTGTGTTCACCTATCTTATTAGCATATTAGCATCAGCTAGCTATGGCTCCACCTCTTATCAGCGTATAAGCCTCTGTAAGCGATGTGTTCACCTCTCTTAACAGCGTATTAGCATCAGCTAGCTATTGCTCCGCCTCTCTTGTCAGCGTATTAGCCTGTAAGCTATATGTTCAGCTATCTTGTTAGCACGTTAGCATCACCTAGCTATGGCTCCGCCTCTCTTCTCAGTGTATTAGCCTTTTTAAGCCATATGTTCGCCGCTCTTTACAGTTTGCTAGCATCTGATAGCAGTGTGTTAGTCATCTATTATCCTTTCAGTGAGAAAAGACCGATCACTGATTTCACTGGTGGGGCTGCGTAGGCTTCTTTTAGCCCCGCCTTTTAATGAATATGTCTATGGTCAGAACACATTTAGCGCCGCCCCCATGTGCAGTCTCATCCCATTCTCTTAGCTGCAGCTGCATGTACCTAATTACATTTGAAGATGATGTGTTTTTTATTTTATAAAAGGGTGTTGCCGGGCATCATAGTTTGAAGCGTAGAGCCACTGACCGAGCGTCCGTGACTGACAAGTTGGGAGTGTAAATGCATTTACATAGCATGATGAGTCACAAGCCCATATGTCTGTTTCCAGACTGAATGGCATCACCACGGTAACGGCTTGGGAAGGCAATCACTACCTACAAACATCAGCCAGGGATGAGTCACACTGTTTTCTCTCTGGATATCAAAATGTTCATCACATGTTAGCTGGAAGTGAAGAATCGATGCATCTGACTGGGAGTGGCACATCTGCTCGTCAAGTGTAGACCCATACGGATGGAGAATATATGCAAAGTAATAGAAATATGATCAGTGATGGTCCAGCCTGCAGGACACCATAGAGGGCACAACCTTTGTGTCACCTAAATACTTTATATCTTCTTTACACGTTGTCAGCGGTGTAGATTGGATTTAAAGGTCAGGCACTACACACACACACACACAAACACACAGCTTGTCATCAAGGCCTCACACTCCCACATCCCCTTCCTGCCTTTAGCCTACAGTTAATTAAGAGCCAATCGTCCTAATGGATCGGAGATCTGTGTGTTTTTTTTGGCAGCTCGACAGAGCGAATGTGCTGATCGTGATGGAAGAGAGTATTTGGGAGGCACATCACTCGCTGCAGCTCTATCGGCCTGTCTATCTTCTGTTTCGCTTACACACACAAAGATGTGAAAGACGCACAGTCTTATAACTGCAGCACGGCATTATTTTTGTTGTTAATTGCATGTGGTTTTGCAACGCAACAATTCAGTAGAGACATTATTTATTGAAATTAAATTTTAGAATTGGTCAAGCTTACTACCAAGCGTTAGCTGCAGTTGCTGCATGATTAGTGGATTCATCTAACCGTAAGCTAGCAAGTTGCGGACGTGGCGTGAATAAACAAAACCTCAATACATTCCGTTGTTTGGCAGATTCATTATCAATTGGTGGTGATTTGCAGTTGCACCATCCTCTGCATGTCTTTTAATTGTCCCACAATAACTGCTGCGAAACAAGTGTCTCTTTTAATGGGACAATGCCCTGAAGAGGAGTCACACCGCCCTCACCCGAGATGACTTAAGAAGGAGTGCGGGGAAATGTGTAACAGTGAGTAAGCGCAGGGAGGGGGGGGGGGGGGGGGGGGGGGGTGT
>CAAKHC010003931.1:80758-90929 GCA_901007825.1 Macroramphosus scolopax | reverse complement strand
GGGGGGGCCCCCCCCCCCCCCCCCCGAAGTCTCATTGACCAGTTCTGACATATGAATGCATCTACATTGTCTGAGTGCAAGTGAAAGCAGCATTAGATAACAAACAACAGCCCGCTCTGTTGCCAACTTGCGTGCGTGGCTAGATTAAGCAACTTTTCAGACCCCTTGAACAACATTTGTATCCCCCCTGAAGAAAAAAAAAAAAAGCACCTATCGATAAATCTAGCAAATCTTTGGACAAACCGTAACTACTTTCCAGAGGAGAGAGCTGCCAGCACTGCCTGTGAACGAGCTCCACAACTCTCTGTGCGTCATTTCTGTTCAGGGAGCGGTGGAGCCGGACGGAGGCCATGCGAGAGAAAAAAGGAAATATATTCTGTTGCTCGTGATTGTTTTAGGCATCAGGCATCTTTCTTTGATGTTTTTTTTTCCAATAAGCCCTCTTATTTGTATCCTTCCTTAATAAATCTTGCATCAAGGTTGCTAACAAAACAAAGAATAATAGTTCTTTAGAATGTGATTTGCATTATTAAAGGTGCAGTCATGCGCAAAATAACAGTATCCCTGTGGAAGATGTTGCTGCATGTAAAGAGGGCGTGGTCTGTATTCTTTTAACATAGAAACCAAGTTAAAGCAGTATAACACCGACACTTACTGCAAGGAGATATCATGTTTCCTTTTTATTACATTTAAAGGAGCCCTCTGTGTCATCTGCTTCATCTTTAGCCTCAGTCTGACTCAGGAACAATCATACGACCTTTTTTTTTTTTCTCATCACTTTTTTTTGCTGAGATCATCAGTACTGCAACCTACAGGGCAGCTGACTTGGAGGCCTGCATACCCCAAAATTGAATCACCATCTGATTAAGTCCATTCACATACAGTTAACTGGAAGTGTCTTTGTTCGGCGCTGCTGCAGTCCTGACCCCAGCTGTGACTGCATTTGATGCAGTGGCATGAAGGCTGAAAAAAAAAAGAGGCGCTGTGTGTTTCTGTGTCACATTGTGAAGATGTGGTAACAGCAGTGTCACAAGGCTCCTTCGCTCGGCCTTGAGTGTTCCTACCCAGAATCTGTGTGACTGACAGTAACTCAAATGCTTTACGTGGGCACAGAAGAATAACTGCATGTGAATGCAATGTGTCATGTTTGTGTGTGTGTTCCCTGTAAAGGCCTGGACGCCCCTGTCTATCAATTTGTGTCACCCCAATTAAACCGACGAGGCTTTATGAGTTTGAACACTCCAAGAAAAAAAGGGGAAGTTGGAGATCGAAGAAAGCGAGTCAGCATGAATAACAATAGGAAGGAAGGAGAAGTAGCCCGCGGTGGAAAAGGGAAAGTATCGTTTGAAAATAAACCAAATGACTCAGATGGAAAGATGCAGCTACAAAAAGGGAAAGAAAGAGGGAGATCTCTCTAATTGGAGCGGATAGACAGCAAGGCGCATGGCTCCCTCCAGACCATTAGAGGGGCCCGGGTGGAGAGGGTTTGTTCCCAGGAGAGAGAGAGCTTGTCTTATGCTCAGCCATGGGGAAGAATCTGGCAGACTCCCTCGTGAGTGGAGAGAAGCCAGGGGAGAAGATGGGCCCCATTGTCCTGTCTCGTTGATGAGGAAGAGGGGACACTTCTCACAAGGGAAAAAAATAAAAAAGGATGTCAGACAGATGAGGTATAGATAGAATGAGACAGTTGAGAGATTAAGAAATAGGGATGAAAGCAGACCAAGACACTGACAGGATGAGACAGGGTACTGAAGATGGGGAAGGAAGACTGTTCTAAACTCGTAAGAGGAAAAAGAGTCAGGAAGTGAAAGAGAAAGAAGGGAAGAGAAAAAGTGAGGATCGTGGAAACGGGGTGGGAGGGAGAGCTGTGTCGAGAGGGGTGTACAAGGGGGGAGGAAGAAAACAGGAAGAAAGGCCGCAGTCGTCTCTGTTTCCTGTGTCTCTCCAGTGGGTTCGCCTGATTGGGTGGTGTGGGAGGTGAGGAAGTTTACACCGACAGTTGTCGATCTGAGGATCCTGCTTTGATAAGGACAGTTTCAGAGGATGTATATATATATATACACCTCAGAAGACTGCATCTGTCTGTCACATGCACAGTCGGTTATCTAAAACAGAGGTTCTCATGTTTCGGTCTCGTATGCTGTCATTCCTTCTGCAGCACGAACTCTTCCAGGCCTGGCAGCCGATGTGGCTGCATGTTTGCACGTCTGTTGTGACCAAAACAAATAAACCAAAATCTCTTTTCCTGCTCACATCATTCTGGCTGCGCCGAGAACCCGTGAGGTTGCAGAAGACAGGATGTACCCCACAACTCAGGGTCTTACGGTGAAACATCTGGGGTGTTGAAGCTGAATTCAACAACTTAGAATATTGCAGGATTCCACTCTGCTCTGCCTCATCACTGCAGACTTGTATTGACCTGAAAAATTACTCCTTCTAAAGTAAAATAAATAGTAAAGGAAGGAAAATGTTCCTTTTGGCTGTTTGTAGTACTTCCAGCTTTGTTGAAATGTGATCCTCATGAATGTGAACTGTTTTTACAAGAGAGTATCTGCAGCACATCTCCCTGCTTTTCCACTGCATTTGGTGCGTATTCTTGATGTTTTCCGTACCTGGACAGCCAAGAACAGAGTGAGAACACTACGCTTCCTTTCTGCCTGGACCTTAATGTGTTTTCTGTTCCAGGTCGGCGATAAGGTGATGGTGCTGAACCGCTGTGGGCTGTGGCAGGACGTGGCCGTGGTGCCAGCAAGCCTCACCTTCCTCATCCCGGAGGGCATGAGCTTTGAAGAGGCAGCAGCCCTCCCTGTCAACTACATCACTGCCTACATGATGCTGTTTGACTTCGGCAACCTGCGGCCCAACCAGAGCGTCCTCATCCATGCTGCTGCAGGTAGGACGCATGCATTCACAAGAGGAACCCTCTGGATCGTTAGTTTAAATTGAATTAATTGAGAATAAAATGTAAAAGACATTGTCAGTGACTCATTTTTACTATAGTAGATATATAGAGTGAGTAGTGAGTTCCACGTCCTCTGCAGAGACTCAGCAGCACAAAAGTGCAGAGTTTGAATGATGACATTGAGGAAACGCCCCTGAATGTTTACAGTAACAGATTTCTTCCCTTTCTAAGCCGGCTGTTTATGCATTTCTTTTCCATATGAATTATGGAAGCCTGTCGAGTCTTTATTTGTATAAGATAAAGCTCACTAGTCTGCGCTCCCTGGCACTGCACCAATACTGTAGCACCTGCCACCTGGACTGCGGGGTCAGAGTTCAGCGTGAGTGGGTGGGTGGGAGAGAGATGGGGACTGAGGGAGTAAAAGCACCTGTTTTGGGGTGTAATGCCTGAGATCATTTGATTTTGCTGTGTTTACACAATCAGGCCAGCTGGAGAGAATGGAAGTGCATTAGCCAAAAGAAACTAGCTCTTTCTCTCTCGCTCTCTCTCGCTATCTGCAGCTCTCACTTTCCTGTAATTCCCACTCTTTGTGTGCAGAGGCACTCGGTTCAGGATCCCTCTACATTTGGGACAGAGTGTGTGGGCGTAGATGGCCGAGAGAAGCTCAAAAAGCTCAAAGCCTGTTTTCTCCCTGAGAGCCCGACACAAAATGACAGCGGGCTTTGGGAGACAGCCGGCCCAGGTGGAGGTTCCCCTCGACATTAGCACAATAAAAGAAAATAAATCAATGAAAATTGTAAGATTAGCGTTAATCCTTGTTCCCCGTGAGCTGAATGACAGCGAACATGCTCATCATAGTTGTGGGATTGCTGGTCTGCAGAGGAATCCCGAATGTTTGCGTGCACCATGTCATCCAGCTGATGTAACCTCCTCCCTGTGAGACACATATTAGCAGAGAGGAGAGTTTGTATGCTGGGGGAGCAATGCGATGGAAATGTGGTATAAGATGCTTTTCCCGGCTGGTTTCTTCCAGGGGGCGTCTAGTTTCTCAGGGCGGGCTGCCAGTCTTGGCTCGCCAGCTGCCATCGGAAAAGCACATTACTGAAGCCACGACGAAAACATTTGCTTAACAGTCCGCACTGTTCTCATGTGTAAATCTTTATCAAACATTATGCTTGACTCTGCTCTATTGTGGCTGGTGTTGTTGCATGATAGCGGTGCCTCTGCTGAAGGAGGAGATACCGGTGCGCTGTGCACACATGTTGTGCGCACATGGCGCTGGAGGGGGTTGCAGCATGGCGGTGGGATGTCTGTCAAAATGACTCCTGATGTTCTCAGATTAGCGAGATCAAAGATGTGTGCTGTGACAGGACCAGAGAGACACCCAGAGATTGTGATTGTGTGCCTGCGCTGCCTTCCCACGTCTGACGGTTCTGTAATATTATGAAGGAAATTGCAGCCAGGTTTGATATTACCTGCTAATATTCTCCACAAGGTGATGTTGCACCGCAGTAACGTGGTGCTGATATATCACTCCATCTTTTTGTCACCCAACAACAAATGAATTGTTATTTTATTTGAATATTTTATCTCTTAATGATGTTATGAAGAGGATTTATCCACCTTTTAGTTTCCCTTTTTATAAACCGATTCATCCAGAAGACAGTCGATGGATTAGTCAATAACGTGAATGTGTTGCAGTAATCTGATGTAATCTGAGCCTCTGAATCTCAAGCAGTTTCTGGGCCTTTATTTTTTTGCTCCTGTGGCTTTTTTATTCACCGTGGGCTCATTTTTCACTGCAGTATGGAAACGGCACGATCACGACTGGAATATTGAAACTTCAAAAAAGGTCTTTTGTGCGGCATAAAAAAGTTATGATGCCATAAAAAAAAAAAAAAACATGGATTCAATCAGTGTTACCAAAGTGTTACCAATGTGTTACCAATGTTGGAAAAATAAAAATTGACACATTAAAGGTAATTACATTTTTTTAACTTTTCATAGAATTTGAGTCATGTGACTGTTTGTCTCCATTCAGTCAATCATGGCGTCTCAGTTGAACTCAGGAGCTCAGAATTCTTTCTTTTTTTTTCTGAATCTGCAAATGGTTTATCTTTGGTTAATGAGACATGTAAATTTAGGAATATCCAATTCCAAAGGTCACATGATGGTCACATTATGATTCATTCAAACCGTAGAGTGGAAAATCTGACGCTGCTTTTTTTGGCTTTGACAGCTTCCTCTTTATGATAGATGGTGGAATTTGGGTGTTTATTTATAACTGAAACCTGGCGGGTTTTGTGTTTCCGCGTATGACTCTTGTATGCAGTTCATCTTCCGGTCAAGTACGCTGCGAGATAACTTTTAATTATCAACATGGAACATTTATCTCTGCTGTATAAATCTGATTTGTCCTCTTTCCAATCCTGTTAATCACATCAGGATCCATGCCCAGCCCCTTGGGGCTGATCATGATCCCCTTGTTTATTACTACTGATCTGATGGCTTTATGCAAGCGAGCAATGTAACCTGATGACCTGCAATTACTTTGAGATTACTTCCTTCTTCGTTCATGTGTCACATGAAGATGCGGAACGCCACCGCCACCGGTTAAATCCCTCGTCTCACCTTTTCCGATGTCTGTTTCAAGTATTCTAGATTAAATGAACTCTTGCTTAGTGTGTATTTGTGTGTTGAGAGCAGAGGCAGTGAATTTAACACAAACATAAAGCATGCGGTTAAACAGTGTGTCACAGCTCAGACCGTTTCCTGAGACGCTGCACGTAATGATTTCATAACAAGTCGGAGTTCCAAATAAACAGCCGACTGCTGATGCCGACGTGCCCGTGCGACACTGCACGCACGCCGGAGTCGTTCACGGTGCTGCAGGAAAAAACGGTGAGCTTCCACATGAGAGTAACTGGGCCTGTTTGCACAAAATATCGGCGGTGCAGAGAATGACCGATGATCACACTGTACAGTGAGGTAATTATTATCTGAGGAGGCCCACAGAGCTCCTGATGAAAGCGGCCATGTGTTTGAGGTTTCTCGTCCTCTACTGACGATGACATCATCATCATCAAATCTTTCCAGTAAATTATAGAGGGGCTCCACTCAGTTGACCTGTCTCATGGATGACCTGTTCGTTCTCATACTGAGGATATAAACAACTGATTTAATGAATTCTAGGAAAACGATAAGCCTCCTCGTTTTGATTATTCTTAGATTACGTCGTCTCTAAAACTCCAGGAACATACATTGTGAGGGATTAGAGAATGTTATATTCTTAGAATATTTTTGACTCATGAGTATTGTGGTACAATGACATGCTGACATTCTGACACACTCAGGATGTATTGCTATATTATAACATGATAACTAAGCAGTAATTACTACACTCGTACTCTGTAGTAACTCAGCAGTTCTCATGAAGTAAGAAAAAAAAATCAAGCGTTTTGGATGTAACATGAATTTGGACGTCGTCAAATATTGCCGACGTAAAACCTGTGCAAATGTGGAAAATAAAAATGTAGTAAGAGCCTGTAAAGAGGGATGATGGGTCGACTGTCTGCTCTCAGTTTTCCATATGTGTGCAGGTAATGACTCAACAACTGCCTTATAAAAAACAAAACCACTCACAAGTGTGTTGACCTTTACCCATAAAGATCAGATGACCAGCTCAAAACTCCTGACTGGTACTCAAAAGCTATCAGTCATGGGTTTGTGAGTGTGTGCGCGTGTGTGTGTGTGTGTGTGTGTTAGTAAACTCTGGTGAACAATCCTCAGCTGCCTCTCTCCGCTCCTGTCCTCTATCTACTAAACAATAGCTTGTTGTGTTTCCTACCATCGTGTCTCTCTTTTCCACCGCACATCTGCATCCTCCGGTCTCCACCTCCCCCTCCGGCCCTCCGTAACCTCCGCTCTCTCTGAAAGACCTTGCCATATCCGTGGTCAACACCCCGTCATCGGAGAACGTGCGCACGTTTCCGCGTCTTGTTTTCCCCTGAGGGCTTGGGCGGAGAGAAGTTCAGTGACATTTGAATGCATCTTTTGGGGCTTCCACTGTGCCCGGCCAACTGCCTTTCCTCTGACCTCTCCCTGAACCGGTTCTAATGTTTATGAACTCTGGCCGGCCGCCCCACCACCACACCCACTATGCACATTCCTGCATACATATGGGGCTCCGCCACTTCCAATGATGACGTCCACCTCTGTTTTATTAATGAACTCTCAAGTGAATGCAGGCCAACATAAAGTGTCAGCCGCTTTGTTGCAGATGGGGAAGTCGTAATATGTGTTAGACTTCATCTTGTCATCTTGCCAACGCGTGCACTGTGACATTTTGGCGCTGATCTTCCAGTTTGTGGTTTAATTCTAACTGGAGCTTCTCACATTCTTACTATAAGCTTTGGTCTTCCACATAGCACGTGTTATCAATCTCCTCCACTCATAAAGCTCCACAGCAGAGTGTCTGAGGTTTGTGTTTAAGCTGGCCGTTATTAAACCCGGTATTTCCCCCATCCACATTTTACGCTTTACGGTGGCGTCTTTACTTTTGCAGCTGCTTGTCGCTGGAGTGGCTGTGAGGTGGAGTTGGACTAGATTACACTGAGGATTATCTGGAAGTACTCCGTGTGAGAGGCTGCCAGAAGACGTAGGTGCAATGTACCCTTGAGAGTGATGATAGTTGACAGAAGTCCCAGTGGAGGGTTGAATCCTCATTAATGGTTAGAAATATCTGATTGTTTGATGGTGAAAATCAACCTGGAGTCTGCAAGTGCACTGAAAGGAGGATCAGGTGTAAAGAATTAACATGATCGCTTCTTGTCTGAGTTCTGTGGAAGAAAAAGTATCACTGTACTTGACCCGTGAGCCGCAGGGAAATAAACAAGGATTCGTAAGTTTGTAGTTTCTCCCAGGATTCTTTCACACATTATTCTTCTCATTCATTATTTACCAGCCGACAAAGTCACTTTCTATTTCAGCTCAGGTGCGGTTAAATGTGTCACTTTTATAAATCCATTCTTCCCGGGAGCCATAAATAAAAGCCTGTGCCTAGAAAATGGTTGCTTCTTGTCTCCTCTGTCTGCCTGCTCGGGAGGTCTTACCCTAGTTTTAGAGAATGCTAATTCAGTCTGACCACTAAGCAGGAGTCTGGGCTGCGTGGTTGAACCGTCTCTGTGTTCCCCAGGCCTGGCATCGCCGGCGGCAGATCAGCTGCACCGATAAGAGAGGGAAACCAGGGCAACCTCCAGCCTAACCCTCCAATCACATTGCTCGCTGGCGCACTGCAGCCGTTACTGAATGACCCCCCCACACACACACACACCACCACCCTCAACCTAACCACCACATACATACAGTGGCAGGTGTACGTGAGACCTGTGTCAAGGCACCTGTGTGTGTGTGTGTGTGTGTGTGTGTGTGTGTGTGTGTGTGTGTGTGTGTGTGTGTGTGTGTGTGTGTGTGTGTGACATTAAGAAACAAACCTCCATCATGTGAAGTTTTGAATTCTAGAGGGACTGACTTGGTGCACGGTGAGAGTGAGGTTTTTAAGAAACTGGTTGCCATGGATACAGTTCTCCAAGAAATTAGTGCAAGTCCTCTAAAGTACTGAAAACACACAATCGTGCGTGCGTGCGTGCGTGCGTGCGTGCGTGCGTGCGTGCGTGCGTGCGTGCGTGCGTGCGTGCGTGCGTGCGTGCGTGCGTGCGTGCGTGCGTGTTCCAGTGTCGTCTTTCTTCTTGCAGCGAGATTTATTGCAGGAAAGAAAGAGGTTTGTATTGTCTTTGTACAGACTACACACAGATGATTCAGTTGTGTTTGACAGATAGTTATTAATCAAACCACAAGTTTATAATTAAGGTTGTAGCTTGCATCGCTGTTGAACTGTCCTTCATTATGTTGAGACGTGTTTCTAATATTTCGGCCATCCCATTCACATCCATGACATGGGCAGTATACCAATACAATGCATTAATTATTAACATAAAGTAGAATCATCAAATCTAACTGAGTGCATTGCATTGTTTAGGTGTACCTAATGAATTGGCCAGTGAGTGCACATCAGTGCATACTATGTGTACGTCTGTGTGCTGTGTTTTGTGTGTGTCAGTGTGTGTGTGTGTGTGTGACAGTTCTCGCTCAGGAAATCCTTCACACACTCGCAGAGGATGTTTTTTTGAATTAATTCACCCTGAAACTAAAAGCGGGCTTCCTCCACACTGCTCGCTTAGAAATTCACTATCAGAGAGAGAGAGCACTTTAAAACATCGCTCTCCAAGCCCACATACACACACACACACACACACACACACACACACACACACACACACACACACACATACACACATACACATGCATCCCAGGAAAAAAAAAAAAACTAGATTACATAATGCGGAGTAATACCTCAACAGTACACGTTCGCAGCCTCCTATCACCATTACTCATATCTGAACTCCGGAGCTGAAGAAGGCAGCAATAAAGATGTATTCGGTTCGACTTGTTGACGTTGTAACAGCCACGGCGAGTTTAAGCAAAGAGATTCTTGGGTCTACTTTGTTTTCATTCTCTGTCAGCCACTACTGTGGCCACAAACTAATGATAGGTTAAGAGAGGCAGAAGTATTTCAGAGACAAATACAGAGAACCTCAAAGAAGAAAACAAGTCTGAGACAGGAGAGCAGCCGTCTCTCCGGTGTTGATAGCAGCCACCTGAGATCAGTGTTATTTAGTCAAGAAACACGGCCTCCCAACGAGGACGAAGGTTGATAAGGACGTAGAATCAGGACGAGGCAGACGTGCCATCAGCCCTATTATTTTATAAACCTGAAAAACATCTCTGTTGTCCTCATCCAGCCTGCTGTTGAAATCTGGGCGTGGAGTAATAACAGTGGCCCGAGTGTCAGCCTGGATTCCACAGTGTTTTTGGATAAAATTCCTCTTTCCTAACACTCGTGTTATGTGCCAAAATGCAAGTATGTGAGGATCCCGGGGAAAAGACAAAACCCCGCTGTGGACGCTGATTCTCCCTGCAGAGGGAAACTAAACATGTTCTAACTTCCAAACAATGAAATTGAATTTTAGGATTAAATGCAATTAGCAGCAGAAATGTTGACACCTCGTCCCTCAGCGATGTGTGTGTGTGTGCATGTGTGTGTGTGTGTGTGGTCTTAAATCAGACTCTATTGACACCATCTACCAAGAGGGACGAGTCCAGTCGAGGACTAAAACACCGGGTTAATCAAAGGTTAATGTTTCAATCTCT
>CAAKHC010003931.1:27426-80738 GCA_901007825.1 Macroramphosus scolopax | reverse complement strand
TGTGTGCTTGTGCGAGTGGCTTAGCCAGATAATTTGTATGTGTGTGTGTGTGCGTGTGTGTGTGTGTGTGGTCTTAAATCAGACTCTATTGACACCATCTACCAAGAGGGACGAGTCCAGTCGAGGACTAAAACACCGGGTTAATCAAAGGTTAATGTTTCAATCTCTGCATATTTGTGAAGATTAGCCGATGCAACCAGCACATTCAGGCCCGTTCAAGGCACCTTTATAATCTCTGTACATATGGATGAGTGTGTGTGTGAAGCCCGGAGGAGTGAATTCAGAAGCTTCTTGGCAGAAGCTCGGGGGTCTTGTGACGTGAGATCAGGAGATTGTTCTCAGTGGTTGCAGGAACAGGTACCTTCTTCCTCCCTAGACACAATATTTCTTCGACTGGAAGCACATTTAAACACACCCCGACGTCCAGAAACAAAGCTATCTGATCGTGTTCAGTGCATTTGTTTTGTTCTGTTGTCACCTCGGAGAAGATTTAATGTCCGACTGGAAAGTGTGTCTTTGTTTCGTTAGGAAAAAAAAAAAATGAAAGTAAAGGTTGTTTTTAGATGGTCAATTTTTTTAAGGCTTCTTGAAGTTCAGATTAAATATGTTAATGGTATAAATATCAGTATTGATATGGATATTGACTGCATCATCGTATTGATTACTTTCTTAAAGTATGAATAAGTTTGGCCACCACAACACCGTCAATGCACCTCGGCATCGATTCTAGAAGTCTCTGGAACTCTACTGGAGGAATTAACACCATTCTTCTAGATGATATTAATGTTTTGATGACACTGGAGGCCGTTGTCTAACACTGGAATAGGTGTCCGATTGAACTGCGATCTGGTGACCGTGAAGGCCGAAGCAGTTGACTCACACCGTCGTCATCTTCATCAAACCGTTCAGTCACTCCTCTGTCCTGTGTGGAAGTGTTGACTATGATTATATGCTCAGTTATTCAGGTTTGTCCTTTATTCTGGATTCTCTATTGAGTAAAAAAACATCACTTAAACTCCTGCATATTTAACATTTTGTAAACAGTCGTCTGTGTGTCACATGTGCGGAGGAGACACAGGGTCCCTCTGTGGAGGCACAACCGCTAGAAACAATCATTCACTCCACGGTCGGTCAAACTCCTGCAGGACAAACAGCTCGGATAACGTAACGTGTAAGAGAGATATGTCATTGTCAGGTTACTGGTCTGCAACGTCACGTCTGTTCATGCAGCTTCTCATCTGGGAGACCATATGACACATATTTGCTTGTTGTGTCTGCATGTGTAAATGTAAATTTAGACATTTGTCACCACATTTCCTGCCCGCACTCACAGGCGAGGCGGTCGGCCGTCTGCAGGTATCTCTCCATCTGTCTTAAGATTTAAACTTGTGGCCTTCAAGGAAAAGCAGTCAATGAAACAAAATGGCTCCCTTTGCTCCGTCATTGCCGGCAATTTGGTTTCCCTGGCAACACATATTTGGTTTCTCTCTGGGTACAAGGAGAGATGGAGCCTGTTAACACTCGCAAACAGACGGCTTTGATATTGTTTCCTCATCAATTCTCTCCTGGAAGTCAGCAGGCGTGATCAGAGTAAAGACTTCACACTCGAAGACGCAAACAAATCAGAATTTGTCTTTGCTGAAATAGCGAGGGATGAAGGATTTCAATTATCTCTTGGTTTTCTTTTCATCTGAGGTCTAATTTTGTAAAAATGGAAATAAAAGGCTCTGAAATGAAGCTTTCTTTTTAAATTCCCTGTCATGGATAAATGAAGAGGATCATTTAATCGGATCAATTGCTCCCGGTTCATTCTGGCCTCTCTTAAGTGCTGTTTTCATGTGACTTGGAGGAGGAAACTGCCAGGATGTGATGAGAAACCTCCGTTTGACCGCTTCACTGGTTGAGAAGAATTTTTTTTCGCTTGGATGGAGGGACCAGAGGTGAATCAGCCCTCTGATGCACAGCATCAAATCCAAATATTAGCATCCAGCGAACGACAGAAGCTGTTTAAATGTGCCTGTTCAGACTCCTTAAAGGACTTGTTGAATAACTCTACTTCCAGTTATATTGAAGTATCGTAGTACAACTTCATGATGTCTGTGAGTTCTCGGATCAAAAGGAAGAGAAGCACCTGATTAGAAAACATCTTCCTCTCTGGTCACAATTGCACAATCCAATGTGCACTGACGCTCTCCTGCATGTGTGTATATTTGTAAAGCAAGTGAATCATCGTTATAGCTTCCATTTAATCCAACCTGCAGTCCTGCAGCTCAGATTACACAGTGGAGGTAAATTAAATGCAGGGCCGGCTCGTGGCACAGGAAGATTTAGGCAACAACCTAGTGTGCAAAATGTCAAGAGAGCGTTACAAGATCCTTTTTTTTTCCAACTCAAATGGTCGTATGGATCAGAGAACATGTTGACCCTGATTACAGTAACAATAATAAGAAGAGCAACCTTTGAATTACAATAATAAAGGTACTTCGCCCCCTCAGCCATCAACATAATGGAATAATCACTACCTGCTATCATGATGGGATACACAGAACCAATGGAGGGTAATAAATATAAATATATATACACAAAATAATGAGGATAACATGCAAGATACTATGGATATAATGTAGGGTAATATGTAAGGATATAATGGAGGATAACATGCACGATATTCTGGGAATAATTGAGGATAGCATGCATGATATTCTGGATATAATTGAGGATAACATGCATGATATTCTGGATATAATTGAGGATAACATGCATGATATTCTGGATATAATTGAGGATAACATGCATGATATTCTGGATATAAAGGCAGATGACATGCACGATATTACACGCTATCTCAAGATTGCCTGGGTCTGTCTTTTTGTTGCAGCTGAACAATGAGAAAAAAAAATCAGGAAGTGGCGCAAGAAAAGAAGAAGCTAACCACAGCGAGGTTGTAAAACATATCCACTGATTTTAAATTACCCTGCAAATGTTAGAACACCGATGATCTCCCCTTCAAGCTGCGATACAGTAATATAACACATGGGAGGCACCAATCCAGAATTCTGCTTGGACCTCCTACATAGTCTGAGCTGGTCTTTGTGTGGCTTTACTCTTCTGTATCAGATAAGATGTGCTCTTAACAAGCTCACGCATGAGTGACCTTTATGGATGTCTTTCAGTTCAAGTCCTCAAGTCAGCCTCCATTGCAAACAAGCCACCGCTTATCAGTAACCTATTAGTTCTTCCTCCGGCTGCCTCAGCAAACATTGGCTGAGGCATTTGCCACAACTGTGTACACAATGTCAAATAAACGCAGATATCTGAAACACTCACTGAAACACTCTCGTAGCCTGCTGTCTTATTTTAAAAGTTATCTTGGACAACGCGGCACATTGAGTCTGTCAGCTGGCACCGCTATGAGACGCTGTGTTTATGTAATTGGCGACAGAATGTCAGCCAGCTCTCCTCTCCAAACAAAACAGATACCTCAGCTACATTTTGTGCCCTGTGGAATGTCGGGAATGATCTTGAACCAAAAAAAAAAAGGAGATGCGTCATTTGAGGTACAATGATTACCTTCACCGGAGCTGGATGGGTGTGTGTGTGCGTGTGTGTGTGTGTGTGTGTGGGTGTCTATTCTTCACCGTGCCAGGCAGGCTAATGTGATTGTGTTTTAACACACGCTTTACATTCCCCTGAGCAAACTGCTGTTATAGGCCGGCTTGTTTGGAACAATAGATAATGCAAATCACATTTACCTACAATAGGAAATACAAGTGGAATGTGAATTCTTGAGCGCCTTCAACCAGAGTTCCTTTAAAACCTGTTAACGTAGGAGTCAGTGTCTTAAATTCAAGCCGTAATCCATCATTCACAGGACTACCTGAAAGCTTTGTATGAACCCTGCCCCTTGTCTTCTCAGGCGGTGTGGGCATCGCAGCCACCCAGCTGTGCAAGACGGTGAAGGATGTGACTGTGTTCGGCACAGCGTCAGCCAGCAAGCACGAAACCATCAGCGAGGGCGGAGTCGCACATCCTATCGACTATCGCACCAAGGACTACGTGGAGGAAGTCCGCAAGATCAGTCCGAAAGGTGAGGAAGTTGCACTAGATTACATGTACCAATATGTCCGTGCAGGGATGTATGAGTACAAAGGAGCCAAATAAATTAGAGTATTCCAGACTGACAGCTTACAGGGAGCTACTTCCCCACCAGTCAGTGTTATTTCTTGAATCTGTGTGGGTTTGGATTCTCCCTGCCAGGATTAATGTCCAGTTTTTATGGCAGAGGGGTACAGAACATACTGTTTCCTAGTAAAATGAAACAACGTGCAGTTCCTGTTCCTTCTTTCGCCCTACTGCTGCGCTCCTAGCAGGACGGAGAATGTTTTTGTGCATGAGACTCATTTCATAGTCCCCCTCTCCAGCCCCTCTCCGTCCCCGTGCAGCACAGAGCGAGACAGACAGACATTACAGAGGCAGATAGGAAGAAAGGGAGAACTGACACTTTGGACAGAAAGCATCTAATTAGAAGCCCCTGGATCAATGTTCAGCCCTTCCCTCTGTCAATTCATGTGTGCCGTGGTCAAGGCAGCGTCCTGCTATGAGCCTCGTAAGATCAATAGAGCCAGGGGTTAACGGAGCAAGGAGGGGTAGCCCAATTTGAGGAGTCCCCTCTGGCACAAAGGACCATCATTAAGGCCTCTTCTACGTGGTGAGGCATTAATAAGGCACAGAGTCACCTTCATATTACTGTATGTTGCCACGCTTTACCTCAGATGTTATTCTCTCCTCCTCGGAATGAAGCGGACAATGACGGAAAGATATTTCATCCCTTTTGTCTCATCAAGAATAAAACAATGGGTTCCTCTTGGTGTAAACATGGCAAACTTAGCCAAACTCCCAGTGACATATAGCATGCGGAGGATGTTCTCTTTGAATTAACAATGATGGTCCCTCCCTTCTCTTCTCCTCTCTGCTCCAGGGCTCGACATAGTACTGGACCCTCTCGGAGGATCAGACACCCATAAGGCCTACAACCTGCTCAAGCCAATGGGGAAACTGATCACCTATGGTAAGTACAAACAATACCACTTCACAGACTTATAATGTCCAACGACATTGAGAAGACAACACCTCACGCCTTGACAACGCTTGACGGCGGCGTATAGACTTGCCTGTGGCTATTTGGCGCTAATAGGCTAATCGTTAGTCCCCAAGCTCGTTTGATTGATTTCTTTTCTTCTCGGAAACTGCTGTTTCATGTCACGATGGATCGGGAGGTCTGGACCCCGGCAAGCAAAAGTCATTTTCGACTGAAAAAAAAAAGATTGTGGAGTGTAACTGCGCACTATCAGGCAAATTAGTGATAGTGATATAGTTGTAGGTTTCCACGCCCGCCACAGAGCTGCAGCTGCTTCCTGGTGGGCAACATGACCTCTCCATGTCCTCAGTGTGCTGTGTGTCATCCGTGGGAGGACCTTCACACTCAGCTCTGTTGCAAAGCCTATCCGGAACCAGCATGCATGCAGGAGTGGGCGAGGTCGGCATCCATGGAGAACAGGGTCTTGCCTTTCCATGTTGCACAAGAAGTCTGTACCCAGCATGTTGACCCCCACCCTCGCCCATTCACCCCTATACCACCTCCCCCTAACCCCATCCTCACACTCACGGTCCCTCCGTGCCGGCTACATCTCTTCCAGCTTATCAGAATTATGCATGACGGAACAATGGGCATTCTATCCACACGAAAACCTGGAATGTGTCTGAATGTAGCAGGCTGGGTCCATCTCTTCTGTCAGAGCACGCTTTGTGTCCCCCGTTTCCCCCGAGAGAGACTATGAGTGGCATCGGGATGTGTGAGTACAGGAGGAGTCGATAGGAAGTGGATGTGGTGACAGACAGAGCTGAAGTGCTAGACATGTTTTCTTGGGTAGAAGGTGGAGGTGAGAATGTCGGTGTACCGGGCAACATAGGTGGAACAAAGACACAGCTGATATATCACCAGTTGATTAATCGGATACAAGAACAAATCAATATGTCAATCGGAGCCTAAGGTGATGCTGACAAATTGCTTTTTTTTTTTAAACAAAAAAGGGCATTTTAGCTGTAGCAACTAATGATTTTGATGCCATTAATAAGTTATCTAAATAGTTTGTGATTCATCTTATAATGGAGGGATTGTTTCAGCATTACAAGAGCCGAAAAAACAAAAAAATAAGAGAACCAAAATAAAAGACCTTTTATTAGTCAGTTAAAGGGTTAAACAATTGACCTGTAAGTACATAGAAACACCTGCATGCACTCTCTCTTGTCTCTCTGGGATTTTCGGGGTAATAGATTGACTATCCTTCTCTCTCTCACGTCCTCTTTCCCTCTCAGGTGCGGCCAACATGCTGGCGGGCCAGAAGAAGAACTTGATCGCCGTGGCAAAGAACTGGTACCACCAGTTCTCCATCCACACACTCAGCTTGGTCCAGGGGAACAAGTCGGTGTGCGGCTTCCACCTTGGCTACCTGGACGGGGAAATTGAGCTTATCAGCCATGTCATGGACACCATCCTGGATCTCTACAAGCAGGGCAAGGTCAAGCCCCGCATCGACTCTACCTGGCACCTTGAGCAGGTGTGTGTTCGTCTTATTACACCAGGAATAGCTACCATGATTATTATGGCCCATTACAGTCTCTGTATGCCCTGAAAACAAGGCGAGAAACACTTTTTTGGCAGATTAACAGGATTTCATGCTCTACTAGTTCGCCATAATTATACATTTCACATACTGTCGGTTTCATACTAAGATTTCACACATTGCAAAAAAATCCCACACACTACATTAGTGCATTAAATAGCAAGTTGGCAGGTCACATCACACTCGTTATACATTTACAGAGACCCAACAAGTCGCCCATGAACAAGCACTTGGCGACAGTGGAAGGAAAAACTCCCCAATAACAGGGAGAAGGCTTGAACAGAACCAGACTCAAGGTGGGCAGCCATCTGCCTCAACTGGTTGGATTTCAGTTCTTTTACCTTGAACACATTTATGATACATGTTGTCAATCCGACTACGTGCATCCCTCCCCTCGGTTTACATGACAATATGATTAATTGGGACATTGGTTGAATTAATTTCTACCCTATTTGCTTTAAAAGGTCTGCAGGAGCTGGGCGTGGCTCCGATTCAGTTAAGATATCCCACAAGAAGGACTGTGTCTCCTTTAGCATTGCTCGCCCGGTCAGACTCACAGACTCAGATTGTTGGTGAAAATGAACACTGCTAGCAGCCATGAATAGATGGAGTGTGAAAAACAGAGACAGAGAAATGGAGTCAGATGCTGACATCTTCTGTTGTCAAAGTCCGAGCCGGTCAGTATTTTGGCCTGTGTGACTGTGCGGCCGGAGAGCAACACCCGCTGTCTTTCTCTGCCATCTGACGCTCTTTCTCTGCCTCTCCATCTGTCTGCTCTTTATGTCTTTAGCCGTCTCTGTCTCTCTCTGTCTCGCTGTATTCTCTCCTTCTCCCTCCTCACAGTGTATCTTTTTTGCTTCTTCTCTCCTGTTGCTATGGTGACACTCTTTAGTCAGCGTGTGCGCCTTTCTTAGGGAGGTGCCCTGATGAGAAAGAGACATGGGAAGGAAAAACAGAGGAGAGGCGAGGGTATATCAGTCTGATCTGATGTGTGAGTTTCTCTGCTGGATGAACACTGACACTGCTGCTCGCAGCATCAAAGATGAGAACCTGCTGTTAATCAGAGAGCTATTCGATTATAACGAGCCACGCCCTGAGCGCATCCATCACAGCCCTTCTTCCACTCTTTGTTCTAGCGCTAATAATCAATAAAAATGCTTGGACGATATTAGAAAATGAGCTTGGT
This sequence comes from Macroramphosus scolopax, assembly GCA_901007825.1. Lineage (NCBI taxonomy): Eukaryota > Metazoa > Chordata > Actinopteri > Syngnathiformes > Centriscidae > Macroramphosus > Macroramphosus scolopax. The sequence goes on along the minus strand of CAAKHC010003931.1, from coordinate 72,869 downwards.
TCCTCTGTGCTTTCTTCTTGATCATTATCTACATTTGCACAGATACCCAAGTGGATAATGGTCATGTCTGTAGCTGCAAATAGCACACTCTAGACGCCCGGAGCCAGAGAGGCTGACAGATCTTAGAGAGTTGAGGGTGGAGGTAGGCGGAGTTTTCCAAAGAGCCTCACTATCACTTTCATTCACATTGAAGAGGATTTTTATAATTCCAAAATTCACCCCTCCCTCCTTTTCACTCGCGAACAAGGCGTAGTCCTCATCTGAAGGACACCAGTTGCTCCCTCCATCCGCCCCTCCCCTTTGTACCCACACGCTCCCTCCTTCTCCCATGTGTGGAAGTCGTCAGGGCCACGTTTCAGCCAGGCTTTACGTTGCTAGGAGATGGCCCTGTTGCCGTGGCAGTGGTCGTTAGGTGGTCTGCTGCCTCACACGAACAAGGACGCAGGAGAGAGGAGAGAGGGTGAAGTGATGGAGACAGGAACAGACAGTGGACAGAGTGCGACAGGGCGGAGCTGGTCTGGCAGGGATTCTCCCCTGGTCGCTCTGATTTTTGGTGAATGAGATCGAGTTGATCAATCAATCATTGGGTGGGCAGGTTGTCGGCAAGTATTCTAACGATGATGAATATCAGATTAGCCACTTCTAAAGTCATCGCTGCTTTAACCCAATAAATGCTGTGGCAGTCTCTCTGTGTGTTAAACAAGCACAAAGGATTTGTTTAAGTACAAACGTAGTTTCTTCTGCAATTTTAACCAACACGATGAGGGACAAAAGGACACATGCCATTAATAATGACATATTATTTTTGAGTGATTCATCTTCACTTGAAAGTGATTAAATATACAGCAGCTATTGGTCAGCCTGGTCAATGAAAGATAGCACAGAGGACAGAAATTACACATTCTAATATTGGGATTATCTTTTTACATGCTGCCCCCCCCCATGTGTTTTGTGTTTGCTTGTCTTTTTCATTGCTGTAGACCAATCTCATTTCCCTCCAAAGAATATTAAAGTGTCGCCTGAACAAATGTGATTTCTCATGTAGTCGATATTATTTGAGGAGTGCAGCCTTTTTCTAATCTGTGTTATCAAACAGGAATATTGGAAGCACCGAAGGAAGAGCTGTACTTATTCCTTTGTAAATGTCAGTACATTTACAAAGGAAGAAAAACAAGGTACTTACACCCTCTCGATGACTCCTTTCCCCATTTATTCTGTTTGTCTTCCTCCCCAGGTGGGCGACGCCATGAGAAAGATGCAGGAGAGGAACAACATCGGCAAAGTGATCCTCACCACAGAGCCGATGCCCGAGGAGGAGAAGAAAGAGGAGCCCAAGAAGGAGGACAAGAAGGAGGACAAGAAGAAGGAGGACAAGAAGAAGGATGACAAGAAGAAGGACGATGCCAAGAAGGAGGATAAGAAGGATGACAAGAAGAAAGAGGAGCCCAAGAAGGAGGAGAAGAAAGAGGAGGAGAAGAAGGAGGAGGCCAAGAAGGAGGAGAAGTGAGACGGAGGATTGGATAGTCAAGCAGACCAGCCGGGAGTTTGTGTCCTGGGAGCAGGGTGGTGTGGGATGGTGGGGTGGGGGTGGGGGGATGCAATGAAGATGGGGATTGTTTGGGTGGGGGTTTGGTGTGGAGGGTAGGCAATGGTGAGAATGATTTAAATGGGTAGATTACAAAACTATCACACCACAGTCGATCTTTCATTTCTTCCACCTCCCGTGTGCCTCACCCAGAGTCTACAATGGCAGTGATTACTCAGGCCTGGCTCCACCCACTCCTCCCCTCCTCGTCTTCATGTCTGAGAGAAAAAAAACATTCGTAACACCTTGTAATTTTCAGACAGATCTCTCTGCCTCACAAGATCAAGAAAACAGCATTTGCAAGATTTACTTAGCTGGACGAGCGAGCCTTGGAGGATTGTGGGTATAGTCCAGGCCTGGGGCAAATTACTGTTTCCTTGACAACCGTAATCCCAGCGTGCACTTTGGCCCCACCCGTGCCCCTCTGCACCTCAACTCCCACTGTGCTAAATTGTTCTGCTCTGACTTCCACCTGCCACCCCTCCCATACTGTCCCTAGTCTCCCCCTCCCCACCCCACTCCACCTCCCACACCATCACCCCACCTCCGAGCCGGACCCACAGACAGGCACAAAGACAGTCAGATGAACGGAGAACCACACCCACCCACACGGAGCTCTCTTAGTGTCCAATGCTTAGTTATGTCACTTAGGATGAGTCAGAGATGCCTGTGATTGGCTGATGGTCCCCTTGAGATATTTGCATCATGACGTTTGGCTGCTCAGACAATAGCGTTAAGGCCCCACCAGCTTGCACACTGGTAATTACACATATGGCTTCAGTGGCGAGGTAAGCGGCTCCACAATGCACTGCATTTCCCTTAATTTATAAATTGTGGCTGTTGCACTTTCCTGAATATGAATTTCCCCCCTCATAATGAGCCTCTCTGTGCAGCGTTGAATGGAGAGGCAGAAATCATTGCTCAGCTTCTTTTCTTCCTAGTTACAGATTTTTCTAGCTGACCAACTGTTGGCAACAAGCGCTCGGTGCCAATTAAGAGAGAATTTGTTTCTGTTCAAACAAATAAGGCGCAAATACACACACAGACACACACACACACACACACACACACACACACACACATACACACACACTGAATGTGATGAAAGAGGCACTGTCATGCTGAGACAGTGAAGTGTCTGAAATGAGCAAGTTAAGAAGGTGAATACCAGTTCCCTCTTTTCCTCTGGATCAGGCTTTCTTCCTCCCTGATCCTCCCCGAGGCATTCCATGCTCCTTTCACAGCGACCGTTCTCCTGTCGATCACCCTGACCTGGGAGAGGAGAATTCAATACAAGCTGGCGACCATACTTTGCCTCCCCTCCGTCTCTCTGCGCTCTCTCTCTCTCCCTCCTCTTTCAAATTCCCTCTCTGTGGTCGGCATAGCAACAGGCGTCAGGCTCGTCAGAGATGGCACTGTGGACGCCCTCTCCCTGTGTCTCTCCTTCCTGCCTCCCTAACTCTATATTTGCTCTCAGCCAGTGCTGCCCACCAGTATTTCAACAGGTGAAAAAGTAATTAAGATGATCAAATGTTCTCAAGGCTGTCGTAAACGCTCCCCTTTTCTCCAAAAAACAGCCTGAGATTTAAACCATAGTTTCTGACAATGTGTGCAATTAGCAGAATGCAAGCTCAAGCAGCACACGGCTCCCCCTAATGGCCAGTAGGGATTTTCTCACAAATCAAAATTGAGTGGACTTCTTTTTTTTTTGTGGGTGGAAATCCACTTCAAAACCGTTCATCTCCACGTCCGCCTGCCTTGTCTGTGAGTGTCGGCTCACCGTTGAGACTCAGATGGTGACTTTGTAAAAAACAAAATGTAAACAAAAAAAAAAGGATAAAAAGTTGTTGTGTTAGCATGAGTGGCCTCCCTCATGTGCTGTGTGTGGTGTGCCATCGTGTGTGAAGACGTGTGTGTGTCCTCAGGTCGTCTGTCAGGTTTTAAAAGCACCCGCCCTACCCCTCCACCTTTCCCCTCACACTCCTCTGCTACAGTATTATGTAGCTCCATCCCTCCCTTCGTTTCTATTTCTCCCTCCTGTCTGATAAGCGGCCTGTGATGGGAGGACAGTTGGTATTAGTATTTTGCACTCTGCTCGCTGATCTTAATGCACTTACAAGCATGGCAGTCGCACTCCAGTCCCGCTTATGTGGATTCTGCTCCGGGTTTCCCATCATTGACCCCCATTGTATCTGCTTACGAAAGCACAGGTGGCACACACACACACATTGAACAGCATGTAAAGGTCCCCTCATTTTCAGCTGCCTGGGCCAACTCCTCCTGGGTGGCAGCTAAAATCGATAGAACCATCCATGCTTGACTGTGGGAGGTAAAACGCGGAGTTTGACCCGGGCTGGAGTGTGACTGTCACGCCGGTGGTGGGGAGTGACTGTGTCCTGTCAGCCTCTGGTTAGTGTTCTGTTCTAATCTGCTGGGCTCCCTTTGTGAACCTGTGCACGGTGCTTCTGTTCTGAGTGCCATGTGAGAAACAAACGCTTCAGTACGTAAAAAAAAAAAAAGAAAAAAAAGAACTTAATATGTTATTTTAATTTTACCTTTATATTTTTGGTTTTGTTTTGTTCTCCAAGGGTTTAAAGCTCAAAGCTCATATGTGTGGACCTTCCAACCTCCTTTTAAATGTGATAAAGTCTTACTGTTGGTCCAGACCATGTGTGCCAAATTGTGTGTGTGTATTCCTCAGTCAGTGCTTTGAATAGCTACAGTGCATAAAAAAATATAAAGATAATTCTGGTTTTGGATGCGTTTCCGTCCACCGTGGAGAAAGATCAGACGAGTTGTCACAGCGTGTCACATTCGGGTGATGACAGATGTTTTTGCTGCAGTTTACAAAAAGATTCATCCCAATTGGTAGTTCATGATGGGTTGCAGTCTTGCTCTGCATTGTGCCTCTCTCCTTGCACACATCTTACCTCAATCCGAGGCGCCTCCCTCCGCAATCCAAATCCTTTTCACTGTGTTTTACCAGCTCTCTCCTGTCAACCAAACCAGGTTGATTCCCCCTATGTGTTTACAACCTTAACATCACAGTGAAAAGGAACTGAACAAGGTGCACTTAAGGTTCAAAACCCCACCAAAAGGCATATAGATGAAAAAATGAAAAAAAAAGTCCAAAGCTCTCTGTAATATGGAGGAATCTTTCACTTCGTTTTCTAACGGCTTGTCTTGCAAGTGAGGGAGCAGATGTTTTCACACAGCTGGACGCTAATACTGTAACATAGCTGCACAAAAAAAACACCAACCCAGTTCATAGCTCAGCCGTGGCCTGCCCCAGACACAACATTTCCGCTTTACGGCTGATCTCTGCGCTGCAGCCAAAAGCTCTGCGGATGCAACAGTCGCAGTTCAAACCTCCATATCGCCCCCTTCTCGCTCCATTCCCATAGCAAATAAAAAAACGTGTCTTAAACATCTGGAAATCGCATGCATTCATTCGCATGTGGAGAACAGCTTAGAATAATCTGTCCCCCCCTTCTTTTGAGCTAAGATGCCTTTCAGATGAACTCAATCAGTGAGGTGGGTGTTTCTTATGCAAGAGCATTTAGCATCTCATGCACAGGAGTGAAATAGTGTTTCAAAGTAAAAGACAAATTTGCAGTTTCAGATTTTAAATCGCTAAAGCAGCCATAGTTTTATGTCGGAAAAAAAATGCACTGAGACAATGAGCATTTCCAAGAGCTATTCTTCTGTCTGTCTTGGCCTTTTTTTTTTATAGCTGATGTCCCTCACAGGCGCCCACCGCTCAGCTTTGACGAGAATTTCTTTCTTTTTATATGGTTTCTCAGGTCATTCCAAACGGGAGTTTTCTTTCATGTAACACACCACTTACTTTGAATTATGCTAACATCAGACCTCTCACGAAACGTCACTGCACAAATCAATTTTCCTTCACGCCATCAATGTTTGATGTGAGCTTTAGTATTCCGATTCACAAGGTGATTGCTCTGCCAGTTTCCAAATCCAGAGCATTTTCACTCACATCTGCCTGCAGCTATTTGTTTTCTCTTAGCAGTACTTTTTTTAAAGGTATTGCAATGCAGCACCATCACAGTATTGCAGAGATGCTAAGAAAGTACAACCTTGATGGGCTTGTCATGTACAATACGAGAATGCATGCTTAGTCAAAAAAAAACAATGTATGTACAGCTCATCGTCTTTCTCATAGTCGTCATGTAGTGGCGTGGTGTGAGGGAGGAGGACGCCCTCCCTGTCGTATCAAGTTGCCAACTGAAGCCAATCCACTGCCTCCTGACTCCCTGTCCTCACCTTAGGCATGGCCGGCTGATACCTTCATAATACACCTTATCTCTGGGAATGCTTCAGAAACTCACCTCACATCCATCCTGCTGCACACCACCTTTTACTTGCATTTTTTTTACAAGGCATAACCCAACAGTTTGATTTCGAGGCTAGTTCTCCTAGCTAGTGTTTTTCTTTTATCCTGGTTGCAACCTCGACTTTGTTTTTTAAACCCTTTGAATTGATGCTGCTTCTGTGCTTGACTCTGGGTTTACTGCGTGGTGCCATGTTGTCCACATGGCCTCTAGAGCTTGTAACGCTTCAGTGTGTAATGTTACCATATGCCTTACATGTTTTCCAGGACTAATAAAAAAGCATAACAAAAAAAAAGTCACATGATGTTTTTGTTTATTTGTGGAAAGGAGACATACAAAATACGACATGATCTTATAATTGGTCCATAGATCATCCTTAAGACCACACAGGATGGTGCAATATCCAAACATCTATATATACCGATGCACAGTATATTGTATTATACACATTACAAAAAAAAAGCTAAAACAGTAATTCAAAGCTTTGTGAAATAAAAAAGATAATTTTTTTACACACAGGCGATGGAAAAATACAAAAGAGATGCAACAAGAGACATAACTGAAAGATATTCTAGTTTCATAGAGGATATGTTGCAATAGACCAATACAACACTGCTATTAAACTCCACAGAGCAGTGCAACCTGGAATGAAGAAACATAAAGAATACAATAAGCTATGAACTTGTACTGAAAACTGAAACTGGATTTTTATTCTTTTGGGTAGTCCGGCAGCTCCTCAATCCCATGGCTGGTCAAGATTTCAGACAGGCGATTCAAGTAAGCGGAATCTGGGTAACCGTTCCTGAGAAACGAAAAGAAGACTGATCATCTGGATGACCTTTAATACTGCGGCTCTGTTAGACATTCTCAATAGCTCACTCACCCTGATTTGCCGCCCTGTAGGCTGGTCTTGTGCGGGATGCAGTTCCAGGTAACCCTGGCCCCTGTGTCTTTGCCATCCACTGTGAAGGTGAGTCCCTGCCTGAAGGCGTCATTCAGCCTGGGCAAGAGCTTCCTGGTGTTCTCACAGTCAGGGAGGAAGGCTTCGAAGACAGCTCCTTGGAATGGTTTCCCTGGGGAAGGGTGACCCTCCTGGTACAATATAAAGCAGAGAAGACAGTCATGAAAAAGCCATAATCTTCCTGCTATTACACTTCTTTGTGATATCTTTTACGGTAATTCTCCCTCGTGAGTTCAACTCAGGAGCAGCTAGTTTGTGTGTGATCCTGTTGACAGACGAGCGCTCGGAAAGCAAAGACCTCCACCGAATTCAATGTACAAAATGTTTTTCTTCCAAATGTTAAATGTATATGCCCGAAAATGTAGGAGGCTCTCCCATGACCCATGCTACACCCCTGCAACAACGTCAGTGAAAATTAGCTCAGTAGCTTTTGTGTAATCCTGCTAACACATCTACAGATCCATTACTTCCACAGGTATAAATCACAGGTGAAATATTTCCAGACTACTGAAACCTTCACCCTCTCATCTAAATTGTTTCTCAGATACAGTAACTATTAGTTCATAATAAACCTCTCACCCCTTGTATACCATCGGGAATGCAGTAAGTGATCTTGATAGCAGGGTCCTTGTTGTAACCAGGTACTGTGATATTTAGTTTAGAGTGGCTCATTTCGCCCAAGATGCCCCGGCGCTCCATCCGATGGCAAACTCTGCAGTGGGCGTGTACAGTGTCCAGGCACTTTGAGCACATGGTAGCGCCGCACTCAGTCCTCTTCATAGATGCCTCAGTCACCCCACACACACAAATGCACCCACGGTCTCGCTGGCCTGTCCTGGATTCCTTTAGGATGTCCTGGACATCCATTTGTCCTTGCTGTCCTTGTTCCTTCTGGACAGACTGTGTGGTTCTCTCTTTTTTGTGAAGGGCTGCGTCTTTGTCAATAAGACTAGATGTTGAGCCAACACCATTCCCACGTGAGGCGCTTTCATCATTTCCTTGTGCAAAGGAGTTGGCAATTGTGTTCTGTCCGTCTAAATCCACAGTGCCTGCCCATCTGAGTTTCTCCTTGCTGACAGGGTCTCTCCACATGGATCCATCAACAAGCTCTATCTCAGGAGGGTCACCCCCCAGGTTTGTTCTCCTTACCTGACGACTAGTACCGCAATCTCTTTGGCTTTCTAGCATCGCCTGACTGTTACTGTGCAGAATAGCACGTGGGTCCTCATTTATCAAACATGTGGACGGAGTCCAGTTGGAGGCTTGTTCACGTCTTTTGGTCCAATCTCCAGAAAATACCATCCGCAGTGAAGTGGCTACTTCTGAGCACAACTCTTTTGGACCAAGAAGTAATATACTCTTCTTCGTCATCCTGATAGTGACCTTCTTGAACCGACTACACACCTGGGCACAACAAGCTTGCAAACTTTCATTTGCTGGGTCATCAACACCAAGCTCTGACAAGCTTAGCTCCTGCAGAGCGAAGCTTGCACTGACAGTGTCGAACAGCGTCTGCAAACCTTTCAGACATGACATGACTTTGGACTGGTCTGCCCCTCTTATGATGATGGTCGTATCTACGACACCCTGTGAGCTGCTCTCTTTTATCTGGACATCAGAGCTCAGGTCTTCCACTCGTACAATGTAGACCTCTTTTATGTAGTGCCACATGACAGAAGAAACTGTCATCTCTGCATTATAGACTTCTCCATTCTCCCTCCCTTTCTGATTACTGAAGCTAGATGACCTTCCCCTGGGTCTGGCATTGGACTTCCCAGAATCATCTTGAATCTTCTGACTCACACTTTCAGGCTTTCCTGAAAAACTGCCGGATCGCTTTAAGCCGGAGTTGTACCCAGCAGGTGGGAGTGAAGTACTTCCTGATATATTTGGCTGGGTCGGTCTTCGGATGGCTTTTGTACTCTTGGGTTTAGCATCCATTAAATCTGAGTTAAAGTAGGTTTTAGTCTCCATTGAAGTGTCTCCGCTGTTAAACAGTATGTCCCCTCCAGTGTTTTGGGCTGCTGCTCTCGGGACTCTTTCAACAACAACCCGTACTGTTTCTGACCGTGTGTCGAGGCCTGGCGGTCCACCAGGGCGTGTTTGTCTAGTGGGAGCAGAGAGCCCTCGTAGAGTGAAGTCCCCTGGTCGATTGCTTAAAGTAGATAGCCCAGAATCCTTAAACCGAGCTGCAAGTTTATACTTTCTGGCTCCTTCAACTCCCTCCTCCGATCGCAACATCTGGTCTATCCTATCTTCCAGAGATCCTGTGGTGGAAGAAGACAAAGTAACAAGGTCTTTCTTCTCACCAGCAGCAGAGGATGACCCTGAAGCAAAAGAGGGAAGTCTAAGGAGATTGGTAGCATCTTGTTTTTCATGGTGGTCAAGCAGAAGATGCTGCTTGGCCTCGGTTACATCACTACTGCTCCCAATGAAGTAGACATTTCTGTCATCTTCATTTAGAAGAAGCTTGGGGAGTTTGACACTTAAGCTCTCCATTGCCCTTTGCAGGCCTCCCCTCGGAGACAAGATACTCTTAGATAGCTGAGCTTGACAGATCTTTGTCTCGTTCTCCTGGTAAAGCTCACTTATCGCCCTTCTTGCCGACTTCATGCGCTCCTGCTTGTCTCCACCCTCCCCAACTGCTGCTGCAACCTTCAGAAACAGAGAAGTCAACCCCTGACTCGTCACATCCACTACCTCAACCCCATACTGACTTAGGATATGCTGGTATTCCACCCCACAGCATTTCTGGAGATACTGGAACATATCTGCATCCATGATTAGCAAGAGGTCGTCTTCTAGTGTTGGAGAATACTCAGTAGGCTGAAGAGCTCCACGCTCAGGTTGACCTTTACTGTCCCACTCATATCCATCATGTTTCAGGTCTTTTTGTGAGCTAAACTCATTAGAGGAAGTGAGATCTTTCTCTTCTTGCTCTCTTCTCTCATGGAGTTTCCTGCTCTGATCTTCTTTCTCCAAGGAATGAGGCTTTTGCGTTGCATTATCAGATCTGGAGCCACTGGTGGCGGGTTGACCTGAATGTTCTGCTGACTGTGGACCTCCAGGATGACCGAGAAGTTGCGCCAAGGCAGACTGGACATCGGAGTAGGCACCATACAGTTTGCACGATGTATTTGTATTGTCGTAGTTTGCCTGGACATCGGGGTGGCTCTTTTGAAGTCTTGTCAAAGTTTTTTTACCCGCAGGAAGCTGCGCGTAATCCACAATTGCTGATAAACTTAAGATGACCTGTGATGACAAAGGAAGAGAGACAAAAATAAACGTGTTGACATATTTAACATTCCTCCTTGAAGCAGCAATATTCAATATTTCTGTAATGACTATGTATCAATTGATTGGTTGTAATGTCTGATGTGTCACTGGTGAACAAAACCGCCTCTGCAGCTTCTCTTTGCAGACAATTACAGTGACTTTTAGCTAATTGTTCAAACTGTAGCAAATCAGCTGATGCAGGTTTTAATTTACTTTGTCTGGGTCCAGGGTTTCAAGATGCTCCGTCACAATGAGATCGTACTTCTCCCCATCCAAGTCCAGAGTGTGCCGGCTACTTTGAATAACTCTCTGTGCCACTGTGTGAGAAGGGTCACCAGAGGAAAATCAATCTCAGTCAGTCAAGCATCCTGACCAAGCACTTTTATCACTCCATCGACTTGCATGGCCACCATCCCAGCTCGATGTAAATCACTGGTGGCAGCCGACAAAGCAGAATACTTTGCAAATGATTTGGGTTTAGTACTTTGCTTTGTACTCCTCAGTTGCCAATGAACTCTTTCTATAAGTGAATAATCTTTTTCTTTCATTTTCCAAGTGAAAATACCAAATATATTCTGGTTTCAGCTTTTTTTTATTAAGATTTTCCACAAAAAAGCAAACAATCTAATTTAGCTTGATGATTTTAAACTATTGGTCCGACAAAAAAACATAACCATAAGCTCAGGGAAATTGTTAATTATAACTGAATATGATGATAATCATTAGTTTCTTACCAACATGTCTCAGGTAAATTAAGCAGAAAATAAAACTCCTCTAGTTGCATGCACAAACCATACTGACCTCCAATGTCCTCAAAGTTGATGAGGGCTGAGTTCGGCTTTGCTTTGTCAAACCTTACAGAGTCTATTTCCCCTCCTCCATTCCTGGATCTCAGGAAGTGGATATACAGTTTGTCTTTCAGTCGGTCTTCTTCAATATGTGTCGGCAGACCGCTAACCCTCACAGTTCTGCCCGGCTCTGCCATCTGCTGGGAGAAACACAAAGTCCACTCAAAGTAAGAGCAGCATGAAAATAGAAAGATTCTGCTGAACCGGGGAGGATATTGTTCTACATGATTTTGACAAAGAGTCAAAGCATCTCTTCATGATAGCAGGTGATTCTTGAATCACAATTCAAAGACCAGGATAATGGGAATGAGAACATATTTGATCATCTAACACCCTCTATTGGAGGTTACTAGAACACTACATCAACATGCTTATAAACTTCCTTTTCAGCCACCATTACCAAGATAAAATATAAAACATGCTGCCCCATTTACATGCCTGTGCAATATACATAAAACCTAAGCAATGATCCACAACGCCACTTTTCTCCTTCCTCACCTACACATGGTCGCTATCATGATGACAGCTTATTAACCAAGCCTTTATAAACTGGCCCGCTTACGACTGCCATCTGTGACTACATATATAATGACTATTGCATGACGTTATCAACAATCGTGATAACTTCTACATGTTTCTGGTCCGATTTGTCCACCTGTAAGAAATGCATAAAATGCGAATGTTTGCAGGATGTCACAATGAGTGTAGCGAGAAGAAAAACCACATTGCAGAATTCACTATCAAGGAAGTGAAGAAAATCAGACACGTCTATGTTGCATTTCGACTTCGACTGATGTGGTTCGCTGCTCTAATTTGTCGCAAAATATGTATCGGATTTGATATGTAACTTAAAGATTTTTAGATTACCTTACATGTGCGGTTTCTTTCCTGGATCGTCGCACTTTCCGAGGAATTGGCCGAAAGTGAAACTGTAAGTATCGTTTGATTCGCTGTGTCGGCGCCGGAGGGCGACAAAGTGCGGTCCCACTGCTTTTAACGATCACAGGTGCAACTAGAAAAGCATTGGCGAGCTCGAACTTCAGCCAAATCAAATTTAAGAGTAACACATCCGCTTTTGCTATATCAAATGAATCTACCCCCAATTTGAATGGATTCTTCCTTGGCCCGTGCTTCACCTGTCCAACAAGTTCGGGGTTAATCGACATGGTAGTTTCATCTCACACACACAGACAAACAAACCAAAAGCCTCAAGTAAAAATTCAAACTATGTGCATTCAGTGTGTGTGCAGGTTGCATACTGCAATTCTCCAGGCTTTTGGAATGTTACTTCAAGGTGTGCTTAAATCTGGGTTTATGCTTGGCAGGCAACCACACACTGCGACCTGAAATAAGCATTATAAAGTGTCATCATCATCATCAAACTTAACCCATTTCTAATCAATAAACCATCACTAAGACCCTACTTCCTCACTTTCATTCTATTGATTAAAACTGATGATGGCCATTTAATATGCTGATAATATCCGCATGCTCTGTTGTATAGTTAGTATGGGCAGAAAATGCTTTGCTGTTTGAGGAGTTTCTCAAATAACCAGATCAGCGAAAAATCACTATTTCGAAATCCAGTTCACCTATCAAACATTCATACACAGTGACCTACATCAATGATTTATAAATCACATGTATGTAAATGAGAAGGAAAGTGAGAGCTTGAAACTAAAAAAAGAAAGTGCCTAATCGCGTTACTGAGTGTATAGCAGAGTTAAAGGTTGTCCTCTGTTTTTGTTGCACCGTGGTTTGAGTGAGAAACGTAATTTCATCCCTATGTATGTCTGACATTTATAGGTGTGACAATAAAAAATCTTGAATCTTGAATCTTGAATCTTATATTGTTCAATTAAATAACTGCCTGTACATGTAGGAAGCCGATAGGTGGCAGTAATGCAATATAGCGTAAAACGTCAAGCCGTAGAAGAAGTTGTCTGTCTATTGCCCAATCAGATGTTACGTTACATCGTTCAGCGCGCATGCGGAGTGAAGCAGATAGTTCATGTGTTGTACGTCGTGTCCGGTGGAGGTCATAGACATCTGAGAAGAACTGAGGTGAGTTTTGACAGACCTTGCGTTCATGACACTGAAATTACTTAGTGCTTTAGCCGAACTTGCATAGCAGCAATTACTCGTTGGAATCGACGGATTATATTTGCTTGTTCTCCATAATTAACGGTGTTAGCGAGGGTTGAGTAAGGCGAACATGGGTAAGATCACATGCGTAACGTTACTGTTCCCCGGCGTGCTTTTTAAGGTTATCTAATTCCATAATTTCTATTGTTTAAGTGTGCCTTCATTATGGTGTATTTGCTAATTAAAATCAAAGCGTGTTATTTTGCTCGTAGTCACAGCGCTTGGTTTAGTTGACGTAGCCTGTTAGCTGTCTCGCCTCACCTCTACGCTAGCTGATTAGCTAACTGCTACGTAGCGAGCTAAAAACCAACAGCCTTGGCACCATCACTCCGCTCAAGGCCAAAGCCAATAGTTCCTGGAAAGATGGACTAAACCTGGGATTTACTTACTCCAGTTACACTACCATGGTTTACTTTGCGCATAATGGCAATATGTACTAACTATTACAACCTCTTGCAGCAAATTAAACAGCTGTCATGGCCAAGCTCTTTGAGTCTATTGGGAAGCTGGGGCTGGCCCTAGCCGTTGGTGGAGGTGTTGTGAACTCAGCCCTTTTCAATGGTGAGTGTTTAGAATGTAATTCAATATGTGGTATGGACCTTATTCCGCAGAATGTCTGCTGATTGATTGATTTTTCTGTTACCATCTGTTACCACCTATGTATTGCAGCCATGTACCACGACGTTAACGATCCTACAGGACTCGTTATTTTAGTGTATTATGAGTTGCTGTTTAAAGGTCTAAAACTATCAGTAACTTCAAAACATTATTCTGTGATTTGATCACTAACCTTGCAGGAAAATTCTTCTGCCTGAATGCTGCAGACACTTGCACAATCTGACATCAACAATTCAATAAAACAAGTTAAGACTGCATTGTATACATTTTTGACACCCAAAGTATCATGGTTTCCTGTGGTCTCACATGGGGGTTGGATTTCCACAAGGATCTTCATACTTTACTGTAGCAATATGCCATCTCCAAAATCGGGTGTTTCATTTACATTTTCATGCAATATGCTTTAATGTTGCATGGCTATTCTTTAATTCTGATGTCACCCTGTATTTTTTCAATTGTTTGACAGTTGTTGAGCTTTGGAATATAAAAAACAACAATGATATAAGCCTGTAAATTGTGGTGACAAACTGCTCACAGCGAACTATTCTTCTTGGCACAGTTGATGCAGGGCACCGGGCAGTGATATTTGACCGGTTCAGAGGAGTGCAAGAGGCCGTCGTTGGAGAGGGAACCCACTTTCTCATTCCCTGGGTTCAGAAACCTATTGTCTTTGATTGCCGCTCCCGTCCACGCAATGTGCCTGTTATCACAGGCAGCAAAGGTACATCAAATATCATCTGAACTGCTTTCATGCTGTCCTCTGCTTTTGCTCATACACGCCAACTCAATATCAGTATGTATTCTTCTGGTCTTCAGTCGGCCTCCTTAAAATACCGTCTATCTTCCTTTCAGAGTATAATACAGAAGGTTACATGGCTAAAATGTAGCAATACACCAACTGTTTCAGACAATGAAAAACTCATACTCCTCCTCTTGTACACTAATATGTCCCGTATGAGTTACTTATTTACTATTCACCCAACAGATCTGCAGAATGTCAACATCACGTTGCGTATCCTCTTCCGGCCGGTGACCACCCAGCTTCCGCGCATCTTCACCAGTATTGGAGAGGACTACGATGAAAGGGTGCTACCATCCATCACCACAGAGGTCTTGAAGGCAGTAGTGGTCAGTATCAGTCATGAAGAGGAATCACTAATGATCAGGTCATATGTTTTGGTCAACTAACCTTTTGTATACAACTGTGTATGTGTGTGTGTGTGTGTCTCTTACAGGCTCGTTTTGATGCTGGTGAGCTCATCACCCAGAGAGAGCTTGTGTCCCGACAGGTCAGTGAGGACCTGACAGAAAGAGCCTCCACGTTTGGCCTCATCTTGGATGATGTTTCCCTGGTATGCAGCTGTTAGGAAAAAAGTTTTGCTTCGATATGATCATCTTTGGTTGGATTTTGAATAGCGCAAACATTCATATTCTTTTCTTTCAGACACACTTGACCTTCGGAAAAGAATTTACAGAGGCTGTTGAGATGAAGCAGGTGGCCCAGCAGGAGGCAGAGCGAGCCAGATTCGTTGTAGAAAAGGTATTTTATTTTCTTCACCAGGTCAAGGTATATCTAAGTGCTATAAGAAGAACACTAGATACACCCCCTGATATATCTATATATTAAAAGTTATTTACCCATGACTGTTTGTTCGTCTGCGGGGCTCCAGATTAACTTTGGCGGCCTAACCTCTGTCCTGAAGTGAATGTAAAGTGTTGAGAAAAGAATTACATTTAAAAATATATTTAGGCTGTGTCAAGCGTCAAAGATGCCTTATTGCTGAAATAGCTCAATTAGACCGTGGGGCAGGTTAACATAGTGGAGAACTATAGAAGTTTGCACTCAACACAGTGCCTTTCTTTATTTAACACAGCCTTTGAACACTTAGTAAGTCGTAAGGTTGAGGCACAGTAATAATCCGCTTCTTTTGTCCCTTTTTTTAGGCCGAGCAACAGAAGCAGGCTTCCATCATTTCAGCTGAAGGAGATTCACAGGCTGCCTTGCTTATCGCCAACTCCCTGATGGAGGCTGGTGATGGTCTGGTAGAGTTGCGTAAGCTGGAAGCAGCGGAGGACATCGCTTTCCAGCTCTCTCGCTCCCGCAATGTCACTTATCTGCCCTCCGGACAGGGCACATTGCTCCAGCTGCCTCAGTGATGACATCCCACATTCACCCACTTTCATTGTCACCAACCATTACGTAGGCCATGGAATGGGTGGCTGAATGTTTGAAGAACTCTCACAACTTCATACATTCCTTCCACTCTTTCTCTAACCAAATCCGGACTGATAGCTGCATTTGTGGGAGACAGAGTGAGAGGTCTGCAATGATGTAACCATGAAGTCGACCCATGATAAAGGAAGTGGAAACGTATATCTATATTAGTACTTTTTTGTTTGAAATAAAATTGACGGTGTAATTCACTTATGATCAGTCTTTGCTGCATTGTTTTCAGATGCAGTGCATGAGAAAAAGGGTTCCTTTTGCAAAGATATGATGATAAATTGGGAATGATAAATGCCATTGCTCTATTACTGTTGTGATGAGCAGTTAAAATAAATGTGTTCAGACCTGTGTCTGCTTTGTGGGAAGTCATGCCTTCATGAATATTAACGCCACCCCCAATCAATTGGAAAGCACTGTGCCTGTCGGATAGCAGACATGAATCTACATTCTATACAGTCTGTCTTTCTTATTTGTGGAGAAAATGTAAGCCCCGTGTCTCAGAAATGGCTCAAGTTAACAATAAAATTGTCTTTCTACCTCCCTGTGGTCAAGCTTGTTCAAGCCTCAGTAGTGAATGTATTTTCTATTGAGCGTAATCCTACTTGTCACCACAAGAGGGTGCCTAATAATTATGCACTATTTTGATGAGCTGTCAGTTGAGCCCTGCACATTTCTTCATAATGACATTAAAAATAAGATTAAATATGCTTACACATAGTCATTTAATGACTTGGATGGACCATAACTTATTTAACAAACTGAAATCACTTAATATCAAATTTTCGAAGTCTTAGAGGATGTTTTTAAGCTATGAAAAACGCCATAGCAAAACAAATCACACTGAACATTTTGACAAATATTTCTATTGTGATATGACCAATTTAGTGTCCATGATGTTTGCATTTCATGATTCTATAAAAATGATATGCGTTCATCTGAACCAATCAGTTAATTTCAGATTTACAGATGTATATTCATCGTCCATTCTCTGAACCTGATCATTCTGATCATTGCAGTTGAATACAAACGTACTTCATAAATAAGCGTAATCAATGGTGAAAAGGAATAAAGTCATTACCTTCTTTGAGAAGATAGATGATCCTATCGGTCTTCTCGTTATGTCATCAATCAAGGGTTCAGGTATGTGCGTGTGCGCGCGCCGGGTCTGATTTGGAGACAAGAATCCAGACACGCCGCCGCGCGCCTCCAGACGGCGGCCTGGGATGAGCGCGGGACGGCGGTGTACGAGCAATAGCCTGGCCGGGGCCACGTAGCGGGACTGAGTACGCCGGTGCGCAGCCATCTCCGCAGCCTTTACCGCCGATTAACAAATAATCTCTCACATTTTGCACAACTGGTCAGCCGGCTTTGCCCTCTCTAAATGCACATACGCGAATGTAGAGGGAGGGCGAGCGAGAGGAGCGCGCGTGCAGCCCTGAATCTGTGCAACTCTGATTGCACGAACGCAAAGAGGAGGTCGCTCTCGACGGAGGTAAGCCAGCCAAGCAACAGCAAAATACAGCTATTTAGCGTCATTGTATGCACTTTACATGTATGACAAGCGCGGCAGCTGCTGGGGGGAAAGCACACACTTGTTTTGCCGGGAGACAGTGGCTGAAGAGACGGTAGGAAATGCCCGTGAGCCCAGCTAGCACCGACTTTGTGACAGTGTCGAGTTGAGTGGGTTTGTCAGCACAGCAGTCTGGGGTTTTGTTAGGAAAGCGGGGCTTTTCATCGCGCACCATCAGATAAATAACCGATAACAAAGCACCGAACCGACGTTTCACATCGCTTCACGCGGTTCCGGTAACTGACACTTTGTCGTGTGTGTGCAATGTCGACATTTAAGTGCAACGTGAATGCTAAATATCTGACGTTAGCTCCAAGCTAACTAGCCCTAATCTGGGCGGTTTTGGGGTTAAAAAAGTGAAAGTCTCAAATCTGTATATCTGAAATCTGAAATAGGTTGAGTCCCATTAGCTTGCACTAAAATGTCTAATGGTTGCACCTTGAGCTAATGTAGCCAAGTTAGCTTGTCATGTGTTTGCAGGTCACCACTACCTATGAAGCCTTGCTAGCAAGCTAAGTAGCCGAAGTTAGACAGGCCTGGACAGTTTAGAGCCGTTTGTTTTAGGACGTTTACCGCCATACTTAACAATATTATACAAAGTGATGGTTTCCCAGCTTGTAACTTAATTAGCCAGAAAAGGAAAGCTTGTTGGGCCCTCTCCTTCCTATTCAATAGTTCATCCTTTGACTTCACACCACTTTGCATGATCTTTGAGCTGCTAATTTAAGCTTTTGAAAACAATTTGTCTGGAGTCTAAATTCATATCAACTGTTTATCTTTTTAGCCGCTTTTGTAACAGAGACATCCCAGATGTAAACAGTGGACTCTTGTCATCTGTCAGTCTGAACTTTCAATGTCTTTCAGTGTGTATTGATGACTAGAACTGGATTCTTGCACGTCTGTGTGATACCTCAGATGACTTCTAGCAGGCAGACCAAAAAAACACCAGGTCCTACTCTATGACCCCGGTGTTGGGCTCGAGGGTCAAAAGCCGACAGAGGCACGGGGCACCCCTGCAGTGCACCACACAGTGAGCTGGTGAAGGTCTTATGAGTATAGACAGAGTGAGGAATGTGAACCCCCTCGCTCGGTCCCCTCCGAGCTGCAAAAAAGGGAAAGCTCATTAAAGTCTAGACTTGAGAAAGGGGGCATGGATTTGAGAAGCTCTGCAGCATAATAAGAGGTAAATGTGACGCATTTTTTGACCGCTTCACAGGTCTCATCCGCTGCTCTGTCACAGTTCAGCTGAGCACTTGTGAACACTTAATGCTGGTAGTTGAAGAGTTGTACGGTGCCTTTTGCAGATAAGCTCCCATCCTGTGTCATTCAAATCTTAAGCCTCTAGAAGCCTCATAAAGGCTTACCCTATATGAAGTATGGTTTCTTGATTTCTGGGCTACTTCTGCTGGGCATTAGCAAAGCTTTGGATTACTGTCAGAGAGGCGTTCATTGATGCACTTGTTTTCCTTTTTTTTTGTACACGGGGGCAAAGTTCATCTTTGAATACTGTCCAAACTGAAAGAGGCAGTCACAAATGATCATCATTCCAGGAGGTTTGACCTCGCGATCCAAAGTGAGACAGTTGCAAGACTAATTGCCAATGATATTGAGTCTGTGCTTCCCACATGAAAGGTTTTCATTATTTCGCTGTGAGTGAAACTCAGAAATGACTCACCGGTGATAATGATAAGCGTGTGAAGGGATTTGACTCAATACGTGTCACATAACCGCACTGTGTGTGTATATTTGCACCCGTTTTTTTGACACCTTTTTTTTTTTTAACAATTTGATGCTGTGAAGGGGAACATTAATTCTAATGGTAGGCGTGAAATCTTTGAAGCCTACAAAGGAAATAGCAGCTGAGAGCAAGTTAGGTCGGATGGTTTTTTTCTCCTGCCGTTTATATTCCTCTGTCATCCAGATAATCTATTAGGCTTTGTGTCAAAGACAGCCAGTGCCAAGCTCACCCTTCCCCTGTGGTTTTAATGCTCTCAGAGCTGTCGTCCAATTCTCAGAAAGGATCAGAGTCGGTATTCGCAGGAAAGACAGGTGTGTGTCAATAGATGTAGATTATTAAATTCTATATAAACTGTAGAACTCTATATGGCTTTTGCCAAGTTGATTGAACAAACTCGGGTGCAAACTACTCGTTTTTCACATCATACGTCAACACGGTTGACGTGTAAATCATCCAGATCCGGTGTGAGGATGGGTGACAGAGGAATCTTCTTAATGATTCCTCTCAGTGTATTTCTGTCAGTGTCTTTCTGTGTACACAAGCTGCAAGATCACCTGAGGTAAGGACGTTTTTTGTTCTTCACTGTTGGCTGACTATCTTACCTTTTTTTTAAACATCATTATCTCTGTACACACAAGCATGGCTGAATGAAAGGAAAATGATTTAATGAGTGTAGAAGAGAGCGTTTGGATCTCAGAATCATTTGGAGATGGAAATGATGTGAATGATGCGCTTCTGCCTTCGTAATTACCAGAGCTCAACCCCGGTTGACCCCGTATTGGATATTTTTTGGTGTTAGTTAGCGCTCTGACTCAAATCAGCGAAAGAGGGGAAGATCTTTTGTAAGACAGGCGTTCAACCCTCCAGTTCACTTCAGGAGACTTGTAGCTTCTACGTCCAAGGTGCATTGAAGATGCGCTTACTAAGATGTTGTTTAATTTCCCATCAGTCTGTATGATATATGTATTATTGTACTCGGGCAGAGCAGCTTCTCTTATGCTTGTGAGATCAACCTGCTCATTCGTTTGGTCAGCCGCACGGCAAGAAGATGATTTAACTTTATGCACATTTATGAAGGAAACACATCACACTGACTTCAACTTCTGTCAGTACTACAGTCAACGACAAACGAGCTCAGTTAGCTCTCGTGTTAGAAAACTACTTCCACTACTACTGAGCCTTAACTTCCTTTCAAACTGTAGCTTGTTAAACCCTAAAAAAAAACGACTTCCACACTGCGTTGTGGAAAATACTCCCAACATGATTCCGACCCGATCGCACAGCAGATATGTGACACAGTTTGACACATGTTTGATTCCGTAACCAGGACAGGGAAGACGTCAGTCAGGCGACCTGAAGGTGTGTTATACGGACGGTATTGTTTGACATTGAGGACACAATTGAACAACATGCTGTTAACTGCTGCGCAGCAACACAGCCAGTTATGTAACTTTTCTAATTCTAATTCTGCTTAAAATAAAAGGACTTAATTTGCTCCTTAACATCTGACCCTCATTGACCTGAGGTTTCCTACTTCAGCATATCGTCTCGGTCACATGGCTTTATGTTGATATTGTTTAGCTGCTGATGTTTAGAGGGGTAGACGTGTGATTTTTTTTAAGGTCATGCATATTCATATATTAGGAATATTACCTTGGTCTTGTTTTCTCTCCCTCTGCATGTGTTTGCATCCAACAAACATTCATTCGTTCATTTCCACTCTCATCTGCCTGTTTATTTCAGTGGTGACGTGACGAAGAGGAGAAGGAAATCAGATTGTTTTTTTTTAAGGGCTGGGAAGGGTCGATGTCATGTAACTGTTGATTTTTCTTTTTTGCGTCTTATATACAAGTACATAAATAGACATAATTGCTGAACTTAAATAAACACCTCTAACGTTATTAGTTATGTTTGCTTATGTGTGCACTCTGTCTTTTATCAAAAGAAGGCAGCGTCTTCTGGTTTCTGAGTTTCTTAGCATTAATAAGTAAACAAAAAGCAACATGTTTTTATTAATCGTCCTCCTCAGTGCATCATCACCTGGTGTCTATCTAAGAAAATGCCCATTAACATCCGCTCAATTAATTAGTCTTCTCATTGGTGTTAAATCTGACTTGGTTGCCATAGCTTTATGAGGCGGATCTGAGATCTGGAATTTTTTGGTTTCAGAACATTCAGCAGGTGCTTGTAGAAAATAGGGTTCTTATGGTCGACATAATTCCGATTGCTCTGTTCTCTCTTTGATTGTGCTCTCCATGCTTCACTTTTAATCATGTAGACTGTTATTATAGATAAGAGAGAAGTAGTCACGGCTGTTCATTCGAAGGATGTTTGCATGTTTGTGTTGTCTTCTGTTTCTCCAAGAAAGGAAATGTTTGTTTCTGTGCGAGGTGTTGTCGTGAACAACCCGCCCTGTTGCACAGTCATTAACGCAAAATGTGGTGTAATGTTGTTTGAGGTCAACCAACTGCCTTCCAGGGGCACCCGAGCATAGATGCACACACACACGCACACGCACACACACACACACGCACACATACGCACATCAGGAACATACAGACGCCTTAAAAAAACACACACATTTGTATATCTAAAATCTCTCGTTTGCATCTTAGACTTTCATAAAGAAGGTGATGTTAGAGCGGCTCCAAACTGTGCCGTGCTCAGGCTTCATTGAATAGTAGAAGTACAGTTTCCTGTGGTAGTATTTGCAATACATGCTCCTGAGCTGCGGTTACACTGAGTCGCAGTTAGTCAGAGGTGTGTGCAAGCTGGTGTGTGTGTGTGGTTTGAACTGAAAATGGCAGTCTCGTATTTAATCCGGGCTTCTTCATGAAGTCAGTTTTACCATGTTTTTAAAATTGTTCACTGCAGCTGATATTGAGACGTTCTGCAGCTCATGTGTCTGACCATTTTTAAAAGGACATCAAGTTATTATTTAATTTGTCCAGCTGCAGCCGCCGGAGCAGAAGTTCTCTCAGAGCTCTTTCATGTAGATTAAGTCTCGACTGCACTCCTCGCAATATTAATGCAGATTATATCTCGCATACTTCTGCATCTAATCTCGGCATTACATTATCAGTGAGGCGTTTCAAAGTGCATGGGATCGTCTTTGGTTTTTCTTTTCATATCGGGGTGTTTGAATTGTGGCTTTTAATATTTTTTTGTTGTAATTTTGGGTCCTTGCACATTCATCTGTGAGGACTGTGGTTTCCACTCCTACACTCAACACTGAAAGGATTTGTGGCCAGAGGTGGCACTCTGTGTAGAGAACATGACATTATGACTGTAGTTTCGGTTCAGACTCTCTAGTGACAAGCGGAAGAGCACTAATCTCATCTGTATTTCTGCTTGTTCTCTTCCTATCTCATCTCGTAGGTAATGCACTGTAAATGTCTCTTCAGGCAGGACGCAGACGTCTCCATGGCATTCAGCTCATCTTCACCTGTCCTGCAGTTTGAAGACACTGGCACCCTGCAGGGCCGCAGACTTCAGAGAAACCGATTCTGAGAGCTTCCTTCTATATTGTATAAGAACTTAAGAGGAATTTTGCTTCAAATGTTCAGCATCAAAGTCCTCGGGCCTTTGACTTTACAGCATTTTAAGCATATGGAACAAGACTTGGAACAGATTGTATGTCTCTCCGGCTTCATTTCCTACTTTGGACAGCATGGATGCTCTCTTTGAATCAGGCTGACTATCTCTCCCCTCATCCCCTCCTTCCTGTCTCTCCAATAGAAGGAGGGTGGGGGATTGCTGTGGTGCCCCATGCCCCTCCCTGTAGAGTGGGCAACTCTACTTAGGCATCATAACACTTACTCCCTTCAGTTGCCTTGAGCTCCCACCGACTCCATCCCTCCATTCCCTCTTCATGAAATCCTGCCAGAACCTCAAGGAAGAGGTTTCCGTCCCTAGCCTTGGCGGGATGTCACAGGAGGAAGGACGCAGGGCACAGGTGTCCCAGTCCTATTTCCACTCCCCTAACCCAGATGTGGACCTGACAGGCAAGCTGTACAAAAGGGAGATCGGAGGCAAGCCTTATTCTGTGTTAGTGGACAATAAGATGGCGGCCAAGTCGTCTGTAGGAGATCTGAACATTGGTCAGTTGCCCTCTCAACAGGTGACCCAACAGCAACATCACCAGTATTTCAGAGACGCAGGAGCGGCGCAGGAGGTGGGAACACAAGGTTCCCAGGCCGGCAATGAGGGCACCTCTGATGAAACTGAAGACGACGATGAGGATGAGGAAGAAGAGGGCGAGGAGGAGGGTTTCAAGCGTGAGCAGATCATCGTCGAAGTCAACCTCAACAATCAGACCCTTCATGTGTCCAAGGGGGAAAACAAAACTGGAACTGTAGCAGATGACTCTGAGAGAGCGGGCAGTGATGATGACGATGACGACGAGGAAGAGGAGGATGAAGAGGAGGAAGAAGACAGCCCCGATGAGGAAGAAGAGGAGGAAGATGATGAAGAAGATGAGATTGAAAGTCGAAGAACGAGGTCAAAGAGGGTCCGCCTGGGTTCCGGTAGCACAGCAGCGTCAAGCCAGCCTCGGAGGAAAAGCCTCCGAACATCTCTGAGCACGGCCGCCTCTGGAATGACCACCAGGGGGCGGCGGAAGCACATGGACCCTCCAAAGAGCAAACGCAGGTCAGCTCGATCAGCCCCGTCGTCTGCTGGCTCCACAACCACGATGACGGGAGGGAAAGCCGAGGTGGAGGAGAAGGAGATGCTGGCATGCGAGAAGTGCCCTCGGGTGTTCAACACGCGCTGGTACCTGGAGAAGCACATGAATGTCACACACAGACGAATGCAGATCTGCGACAAGTGCGGCAAGAAGTTTGTCCTTGAGAGTGAGCTGGCCTTACACCAGCAGACGGACTGCGAGAAGAACATCCAGGTAATACAACAGACTTCATTTTCTTCTTTTTGTATGTGATGGTTTACTAATCGGGCTTGCAGCTGTTTTCGAATAAAATGACAACATGAACAAACATGACTAAACGTAACACCCCTAGTGGCAGAAATGACTGGCTGTGGCTGTGAGTCACAAATCAATCCAGAATCTTTTTTTACAATTGTCTTATGATTGTTGTCCTGAGGTAAGAAACAGGCCCCCGCAGCTGAGATGGACGACAGACACACAGATTAATGGATAAGAGAGACGCTGCTGCATTAAAAGTACCTCGAGGCATGTGGAGGATTCTTTGCTGTGATAAGACCACGGTTTAATTTGAAATGCTTCTGCTGAGTCTTATTTGTCGAAAGACAGCATGGGGACGCGGGGATGCTTCTCTGCAGCTTGCCCTGCGGTCTATAACTGCTAGAGAACTGGATCTGATTCAAGAAAGACATAAATCACAAAGAGAGAGACAGGAATGGCTTCGAAACAACAATGTTAGATGTCTTGTAGCCAAGGCAGAGACCCAACTTGAATCCAGTCAAGAATTTGTGCAGCAATATTGAGACAAATTCCACAAGTACAAAGCTGATGCACATCGATCCACACAGATTTAAAGCTGCTCTTACTGCCTCGTGTGCAATAAACCATCTTTTATTTAACACTTATGCCACACATCAGGGCTGTCGTGACATCAGTCACAGGATGAAACCTTCTCAAGCACCGTGTTGTATTAAGAATCACATCGACACTTGAGGAAGCACTGAACTCTAAATCTTTTCCCTTTTTGAATGGCATCTATTTTGTTTGATTTTATGGTTGCCATCAAAAGAGTTACATTTTTCCTCCAGCAGAGGGCGCTTGAGTATAATGTAAGAAATAAACTAGAGCCACCTCATGACCATCACGTCTTGCTGCTTATGACATCCATCAACAAAAGCTTAATTCTTCTGTTTTATTTTATTCTCTCTCTTTCTTTCAGTGCATCTCCTGCAACAAGTCTTTCAAGAAGCTGTGGTCTCTGCACGAGCACATTAAGATTGTGCACGGCTACGCAGAGAAGAAGTTCTCATGTGAAATCTGTGAGAAGAAGTTTTACACGATGGCTCACGTCCGTAAGCACATGGTTGGTAAGTGTCGGAGCGTCTACCTGAGCCAGCAGATGGCGCTCACAGATATAGTTAGATGTTACACTTTGTGTGGCGTTATAAGGGCACCAGCACCAGTCCTGCAGCAGTTATCTTAAGAATTATGTATCATTGAATAAAATATCTATCTCCATTTGAAACACGGGCATCACCTAATTCCTTCCTTTCTCTCTCTTTCTCTATATATATAATCTCTTTCCCCAAAAATCCTCAGCTCACACGAAGGATATGCCGTTCACCTGTGAGACCTGCGGGAAGTCGTTTAAACGCAGCATGTCTTTAAAAGTTCACTCACTCCAGCATTCTGGAGAGAAGCCCTTCCGCTGTGAGGTAAGACGCTCCTGTCAGGACCCTGAACACAACACGTATTCAGATGAATGGAAGTGTGACTGCAGCTCACTGAATGTGACCCAACAGCATCGGGAACTTGGTTGCCTCACTTGGCTCTGTGAGATGAAACAAGGGGGTGGTCCTTCAATATGATGCAGGTCTTTAGAGCAGGAGAGGTCTAATGCAGGTACAGATGTTATCTGGCTCGTCTTTTTTCCTTTTTCAAGGAGCACTTTTGCCACATTATTTAAATAATGGAGGCGAACCAATAGTCACTTCAAACAGACGATTATAGCCCCGCGCCACACGTTTGCGGTGTTCTGGGAGGCTTGAGCTCTTTATATATATATATTTTTTTAATGCTTCACACGATGCTGCTGGTGAAACAGGTCATGTGAAAGGTTGGGTTGTCCATCACAGAAGACACAGGGCTTATCCATTTGACTGTGACAGTTCACAGCAGTATGTATTTTGCTAAATTCCACAAAGGGAGTTTTTCTCTTCCTGTTGCCTCGGGGTCACCTCGCCGCAACATCTACTAAACAGGAAGGAAGGTTCTGGACATACTTGGCATGTATCAGATAGTCAGAAAAACACACCCAGACGTTTTTATTGTCATAATTTGTCAAGCAGTCGTACGGAACAATTTTGAGCCTCCTGCAGACCAAACATTACCGAACCTGTTTCAAATACCACGACTGCTGGTAGATGACACAAACAGAACAATGTGAACGAAGCCGAAGAGCCTTCTGCTGTTTGAGCAGAGTGAGTTCAGGTTACAGCCCTTGCATGCGTCGAAAGAAATGTCCACTCATTATGTAGAGCAGAAGTTGTTTATGGCCCCTGTCGCTGTCTTTCCACAAATACCTGGAACATAAGATGTTGTTGTGGGGCCGACCAACCCCACTAATGGAGGCTCTTCGTCACATTTTGTATAAATAATAGCAACCGTGTTGGTATTAGCATATTAATCCTCTTCATGTCCCACCTCCCAGAACCTTGACAGATGTGGTTCTTTACTCCCCACCGATCGAATGGACGGCACACGGGGGGAACATATGTGCACGGGTGGAGCTAATTAAACATATGAGGACATCCTACACTGTAACATGTGGTTACATGCTATTTTTTGAAGGGAGTGGACGTTCTCCTCGGTGGTCTTGCAGCGTCGTGCCAGCGTATAAAACGACTGGATCTTTTTTTCAGTGTTTACATTCAGACGTCACAGCGGAGACTTAAAAAAAAAAAAGAACTGACCAAGAAAGCCTCATAATGCAAACCAAGTTGGCAACCAAGTAATGTTGACTCGCTGCAGGAACATGATGTCTATGTGTGTATATATAAGCTATATATTATGAATGTATGGTTTGGCTCCCTCGTGTACTCCTGCCCTAAACTGCTC
This sequence comes from Macroramphosus scolopax, assembly GCA_901007825.1. NCBI lineage: Eukaryota > Metazoa > Chordata > Actinopteri > Syngnathiformes > Centriscidae > Macroramphosus > Macroramphosus scolopax. Next base: position 45,769 of record CAAKHC010003931.1, on the reverse strand, counting down.
CAGATACCTGGTTGCTCCTGCACATGCAAAGAAATCTGTTAATAAGATCATGCAACTAGATTTTAATTCTCTTGTGAGTTTCTTGATGATTTAAAAACGTTAGAAGTTCTGAGTGTTTTCGTTTGCATGGCTGTGTAATGTCTCTAATGCCTCTGTTGTCTCCGCTTCAGAACTGTGACGAGCGGTTCCAATACAAGTACCAGCTGCGCTCCCACATGAGCATTCACATCGGACACAAACAGTTCATGTGCCAATGGTGTGGCAAAGACTTCAACATGAAGCAGTATTTTGATGAGCACATGAAAACACACACAGGTAAGAAGAGAGACTCATCACCTCCTCCAGGGAGGTGTTGTGTTCATGGACGTTTGTCTGTTTGTCAAAAACTACAACGCAGATTGTAACTTGATGGAGGGGTGAAACATCAGATATCAAAGAGCCTGCAGTTATTTTACTTATAGGCCAAGGAAATCCATATCAATAAAAGAAATATCATTGCTAGCTGCAAACGCTCCGCCGCCATTAAAAGGCCAGAAATCGACCACCAAACATCAAATATATCTTCATCAGTTTCTTCCAGTTCTTTCATGTTGATCTCCATCACCAGTGATGGTGTAAATATGCGACACCTGAATCTTGTCTCTGGTCGTCGTCATTAGTTACTCAGTAACTATCACATGGACCCTGGCGGAGGAGTTCTTCGCTTTCCGAGTAAACGTGTAATCTGTGTTTTCACTGTGGAAGATGTTCCAGGGAACTTGGAAGCTCTTAAGAAACTCAAAGTTCACGTTGTCTCAGTCTGAGTTTGTCTAACTTGTTTTCACAGAACTCATTGACATGTGAATAGAAATGCAAAAAAAAAAGGACTCTTAAGGAACCTTTTCTTTTCTCACAGCTGCTTTTCCAAACTCAGATAGTCTGAGAAGTTTTAAGACAAGTTTCCCAAACAACTGTGTTCCCGAGCTCTGACCCAGAGCCAGCCGGGGACCAGACACGCCCTGAACAGGAATGAGATGCGATTCTGCCAACATGAACATTACTGCAGCAGAGAGTCTTCGCCCTGCTCTTGTAATGAAAGGGGGACGTTCAACATCACAGCATACGCTGTGGCTGCTAATGACATGCTGGATTACATCCCTCTGATTTCCAAGACCAAACTCAGCGGCTCAGCCTGGACATCTTTCAGTGTTTGTTTCTGCAGCCGTGGCCGTCCTGGGCGGACACACTCCTCTCTGTTGCCCCTCACAGTTCTATTTTTGAGGTGTAATTACGCTCCCCGGTTTTCTTCTCCCTGCAACTAGCAAACCAATTTAGCCTCCTTCAGAGGAGGACACACCCGGTTAGTCGAGCGTCGAGTTTGTTTTAACTGCACTCAGATTCTTCATGAAATCTTCTGAGTGTAATGTAACAGTAACACGGGATTAGCACATTAGCTGTCACCTTTTTTTTCTTATATTCCGTTGGTTTGGTGACGTTCACACGTTGCATGCCAGGATGAGTGTTTTTGGAGAGCCCTTCAGCAGCCTGTTAATAGATGACTGTGTGGGTGGTAGCAGGCACATTCAGTAGCTCCACGGAGGCAGGTTAATGAGAGTGGCATTCCAACCGAGCTGCTGCTGCGGCTGCTGCTCATTTCCACATCTCTTCTCCTCAAAGTGTGAATTGTAATCGCTTCCTGCGGAGTGGGTGGGTTGACGCCAAAGACCCTCAATTCAAGATGGCAACGTGTTAGGATTTGTCGATGGGACTGTTGCTCCCAGTAGAGAGAAATGGCTGAAGGGAAAAAGTTAACTCTCTTCTGGAGAACTGTAATCATTAAATACATTTGACGTGAAAAGATCCTTTTGTTAATTGATACAGTGTCTGTCTGCCACCGTCACATTTGTTTCTTAATATCTGTGCAGGAGAAAAGCCTTTCATCTGTGAGATCTGCGGGAAGAGCTTCACCAGCCGGCCCAACATGAAGCGCCACCGCCGCACCCACACGGGGGAGAAGCCCTACCCCTGTGAGGTGTGCGGCCAGCGCTTCCGCTTCTCCAACATGCTCAAAGCACACAAGGAGAAGTGTTTCCGGGTCACCAGCCCCGTGGTTCTGCAGACCAGCGGCCCACCTGTGCCTGTCCGCATCTTTGCCAACACCTTCTCCTCCTCCTCCTCCTCATCTCCTGGCCCCGGCCCCTCAGCTGCCACCCCGACCACCAACTCAGCCTCCCTGGGCCTCAGCCCGTCAGGGGGGCCCATGCCTGCGCAAGGCCCCGTGGGACACACATTCTCCCATGTGCAGCTCCACTCAACCCCCTCTCACCATCATCCGCACACCCCGGCAACCCAGCAACACCTCTCAAACACACACCAACCTGCCCCACCACACCCCCACCACCACCTGGCGGTGCCCCCGGTCTCCCACCTCCCTCCTCCCCCAGCCCTTTTTAAGAGTGAGCCCCTAAACCACTGTGGGCATGAAGACAGTAGCTACCTGCACCAAATGGCCCCCACTGACAAGGGTCCTGGAGCCTCACAACAACACTGAACTGTGCTCCGAGTCTGCAGAGCATCCCGAACCACGCCTTGTTTGTCCTCGTCCCGTAGTCCTGCCTCCGTCTCTCAGGCCCTGATCAAACACGGCATTGACATGCGTCCTGGGTGATCCCATCACCCAGGACGACTCCCAAGTAAAAGTGCAAATCGCTCAGATCACATTTGGAGGAGCAGACCCAGTCTGCATTGTTTTGATTTCCTCCTCCTTATTTTAATTTGCAAGCCCAGGAAGCTCATTGCTGCCTCCCAATAATCAAAGCATTCAGTCTTTACAAACGGAAATCTTGCGTTTATTTGCATCCAGGGTGGGGAAGTGAGATCTGCTGACAAGTGGTCGTTTGAGAGGCCTCGGGGTTGAGGACCCCACCTGTGATTGGATGACCCGTGTTGATGCCACGTCTGACCAGGGCCTCCGTTGCGAGGCCTCTCAGAGCGATTTAAATAGCTATACCTACATGTGTACGGGTGTGGAACATTCAGACTGACAACACACTCAGTGCGCATTATATTTAAAAAGCCTACTAAACTGAATCTAGAGTTATTTTTCTTGAACCTTTTGTCTACACAAAATGATTCACCTTTGAGTTCTCTGTACAAAATCCTTTCAATGCAACGCTGCTGATGGAAGTCGGTGTTTGTATCAGCTTCATGGTCATACAGTCGGTCAGGACTTCGCTTTAGGTCGCCCCCCCCCACCCACACACAAACAGCAATACTCAACCTGTCCTCACTAGTTACTTCAAGAGCCCCACATGAGCCGTTAAATGAATGTTATGAACTGGTTCCTGGTGTAGTGCGAGTCGCAGTGCCATCGGCTCCAGGACGAGAGGGTGGAGGAATCTTTGAAAAGATTTTTAAATGTTTAGTTGAGTCCAGACATGAGATTTGTATAATGATTTAAAAGGTGCTTTCCATTCCAGTAAATAAATTATTTCTTTTTTTTTTTTTTTTTTTCCATTTAACTTTCAAATACGTGCATCGTGTCACATGCAGAATGTCTTGCCAGCCTGGAGGTTTCTGACTGGAGATCCGTGATCAAGAGACTCGGGTGATGCAGGACATGCTCAAGCACACACACACACACACACACACACACACACACACACACACTTAGCGTGATCAGTGCAACCTCAGCTCTCCGTACTGTTGGTCAACAGATGCTTTTTCAGATGACTTGTCAAATACTGCCACTGTGAGGGGCCGGACACATGGCCCCATCAGGACCCCCCCCCGCCCCCCCCCACCCCTCCATCCCTCCCTCCCTTTTCGCTGCTGTCGAAATGATACGGGTTACCATGTTAAAGGTCATTTGACATACTCAGTATACACACTTTGGACCTTCTGTTTTTTCTTTTTCAAACACACTTCTTAACAGGCGATTATGCATATTCCTCTCAGCCTAATATTCCATGGGTTCCCGTCGTCGGGGCAGAGTTTGATTTTTGATCCACACAGGCGAGCGCTTGTCTGAAACCTGTTGAATGTTGCCTACGCAGAATTACGATGATGGCCGACTGTGTCACTCATGTATTTTTTCTTCTGATAATTTGTCCAGTTGTAAGCTAGCGGACGGCTCCTTTAGTGTAAATATACTATTGATAGGAAACGTCAGGCGGCGGTCATACAACTTCTAATACTTTTTGTACAGGTGAGCGACCATGTGATCAAGTCAGGCCATTACATTTATAAATGTAAACAGCTGATGGAATGAATGTTATTTCTTCAAAAGAAGCAGAGACGGTTGGAAGTATTTGACGTGAGTTCCGGGGTCGTTACCCCCTGAACACCCAGTCTGTTATCAGATGTATGTTGAGGCGCAGCGTTGAACTGTGAGTGTGTGTGTGAGAGAGTTTACAGTATGTGTGCATGCATTTAGTCTCTACCAGTCTGCCTGGTTGTCCCGAGTGCTCTTGTACCAAAAGCTGCTTTCCACAGCGTGCCCCGATGTCGTCGGGGATACATGAGATTGACGATAGCAGTAAATCTAACATTCAACCGCTTTGACAGTATTCAGTCTGGAGTGGTTTAATCTCACTAGATTAGGATTGTCCCTCCTTTTTGATTTGAGACCTGGAATTATCCTGCCATTTATGTGGGGTCTTAAAGCCGCTGCATTATTTGCTCCCCCACCCCTCCCTCCCCCAGGTTCACTGCCGTGCACCTTGCAGTATGGATCTCTTGTCTCGTTTTGTTTGAAAGCCTTTTTCATTTGTGTGTATTCTCTGCACTTTACTGCTGCGTGGGCGAGAGGCGCAGGGAAGGGAGGGACTGACGATGCATTGTGGAACAGATTGCGGCCGCGGCTGCACGGTCAACGGTGGGAGGCGATGACTTTTGAGTGGATGTTTTTAGGCAACGAAAGGAGGAGTATTCCGGGTAGAGGTGTGGAAGGGTCCATAGCAAACGAAGGACTTTTCTTTTAGTATGTGCTTAAATTATATATATTTTTAAAAAGAAACATGGACCTGCCCCCTGAGTGGGAACTATTTTCTTCCCGCTTACCCCTCCGAGTTACGTCTCAAATCCATTCTTCTGTTACGTTTGCTTTTGGACTTTCCCTCTTTGTCTGTCCTCTTTCAAAAGTCTGCCGGATGATACTCCTCCTCCTTTCTTTGTTATATAGAATGCACTTTCTACTAAAAATTCTCGGCTAGTTGCGGAAAAATAACATTGTATATTCTTTAAAGATGTTTTAAAAAAAATCAATATACTTTTCCCCCCCTCGGTATTTCTAACCACTTTAATGTAGCATTGTGTATTTTATTATTGTATCTGGTACAAAATGTGCAGCTTTATAATGTCCTGGTTTGTCTCTTTTTGTATGTTATCCGGAGATTTGAGGAGAAGTGAAAAAGTTGGGCCTTTTTTGATAATGTACATTTAACTGACTGCTAACTTTGAGAAGTAAAAACAAGTAGCCATGATTATCACACACGTCTGAGCCTCTTGTTTGTCTTCAACTGCTGCTGCTTTCCTGAGAACAGTCGCCAGAACGAGGACAGATGCAGGTGCAGAAACAAAAGGATCGTGCACAGCATACGCCTCGTTGGAAAGCTGCACTTCCTGCCACAGACATCCATGACTACTGATTATTTCGCTGCGAAGGTCGGCGGGTTCTTGGCAGAAAGCCTGTAAGCGACCGTGTCTGCCGGCTGCACGTGACAAACACACTGGTTCAGCAGCAGACTGTTTTTCAAAGTTATTGTTTGACGAAGGAGTTTTTAGTTCCTGGTTTTTAGTTTGTTTTCACACATGACCTGGGGAGACCTTTAGAGTAGTTGTTGTTGTCTGGGGGCAGTGACCTCAGATGTTTATTAATTCATTATGAATAAATAAATCAAATATGTATATGGTAATATAATTTATTAGCATTAAATAAATAAGGTAAAATATTTATATATAAAAAAGTACAATTAAAATACTTTTTTCATAATTTATTTTTAATTTTGAAAAAAGTTCTATTTCTTTTTTTTTGCCACATGTTTCTTCAACATGATAATTGCAGCCCCTGAAATGAGCGGTTGCATAACGTTGTGCTTTTAACAGCACCACTGGTTGAACATCAGGAGCAGCTCCGGGGAACAACTCCAGTCTCCTGCGTGTCGTTCCAACTCTACCAGCTCTGTTCATTAACAGACGATCTCCTCTGGGGGCACATTAAGACTTTTACTGGAGCTGGAACACCTCCTTAAAAAAACAGTGTGCTTTCTATTAACATAGGTGGCTTAAGTGGCGCAACGATGAGTCACATCATCCTTTAAGGTAGCAAAGCGATGGGTAGAGAGAGGTGAGTGACTCACTGATGGTGAGTGGGTGGTCAGGTACCGAGGCTCGCTTCATGAGCAGGGAAGATAATAACACGCTGTCTGTACATCGCTGTACCCTTTTGGGTTTGAAAATAGTCAGCCACCCCAGCTGTTAGTCATCAGGCGGGGTGGTGTCGAGGAGGGAGGAGGCTGTGTGGTGCTGCAGGCAGATAAGGAGGCAGGTTTGCTGCGCTGGAAGTTTGCTGCGAGGTTCACTAATCGCCGGAGCTGCAAGGCTTTTATCTACACCGGATGAAGGAGAAGACAAACACTGAGTTTATTGCTGAGATTATTGCAGTTAATAAACTTGATCACTTTTGATTCGCTCTATTAATATACTTCCCATTACCCGCTCATGTGATGCAGCTTCATCCCCATTTCACCAAACATAAGTTGGACAGTGCAGCCTGTTGAACAAAGGTGTCTTTAATCATAACTTGTGTTCATTGGCACCGTGAAAAACAATCGAAATTGTGTGTGAAAGGATTCTTTGACTCTTTCTCAAACTCTGCTGGAGCGTCTGGAAGTATATCAGGCAAAATGTTAAGATCTGATCTTCCTCCCAGGAAGGGATGTGGCTCTGGTTCCACAAAGAATCCACACTAACTCAAGCGCCTCTGTAGACAGCTGAAGTTTTATTCTGTGGAAGGTAAGAACATGAACTTCACTTCAGGAAAACCACCTTGCTGGGAGGTTCTTCATGGAACTACTTTGTGATACCAGCACCTCTCTGCTGAACCACTTGGAGTTCCTTTCAGCACTTTGTATTTGTCTGTGTCAGACGTGCAGACACCAACTTGGGTTTACATACTTTTAAATAAAGATTGACGCAGGATTTAGGTTTTTCTTAGTGTTGACATGAATAGAAGTGGTTATTATCCCCAGTGTTCCACCTCTGGATGTGACTGTAACTTCAGTTTGTGTGTTTTTGTAGTCTGAGACCAGAATAAACAGGTCTGCACTGGCTCACATTCAGGAACCAGATTATTTAACTTTAACACACACTGTTCCTCTCTCGCTCTCTCTTCTCATGGCAGCGTCGTGAACGCGCCCAGTGGGCTGCAATTAAAGGGGCGGACTCGGCGCGGGCACGTGCACACGGGCGCCACGATTGCTGTCAGATAAAAGCGCGCGTCCCACCGGCGGAGCCACGGAACTCTTGCCTCTACTCGCTGCTGTGCGCCCGGATCGGAACCTGCACCGGTGGTATGCTGAGCTTTTTTCAATACATAATTCTCCATATTTGCACCAACTTGAAGGTGCATGCATGCAGACTCTCCGCCGCTGCGGTTGTTGATGCCCATTAGATGAAGTAGGTTAGTTTTGTGTGGAAGGACATCTGGTGACAAGTTGTTTTCAGGCTTATAGCAACTCGGATTCACTTTAAATAAGTCTTGTACTTGTTCTCTGTAAATGAAATCAGTCAGTCAGTGTGCCGATTTAACTTAAATGATTCTTTAAATAGGTCTAGATAACACTGTTTTTTTATGGAATAGTGAGCCCTAATAATTGATCTCACCATGCATTGACTTCTTGTATAACAGCTTGAAGACGCCTGTGTGGTTGCGGTGAGATCAACCGGCTGCTGACACCAACAAACAAAGGTATAAACGTAGAAACATTCACACCATATAAGCCTTTAGTGGGGCTGCCCTGCATGCAGTGATGATCAAACTGGTCGCTTGCTTTCAGGAGCTGCAGACAACTTTAACTGCTTCTTACCTGCTGCAGCAGGAGGACGTTGTAGAAAGTCTGAGACATCACATGCTGCTGTTTGCTTTCTTTTAGCTCTTATTCAGATTCAGATCAATATGTTTTATCTCAGATTTATATGTATGTCTTTTCTGCCACCACCCCAACCCTTCCTGGTCTATTTATACATGGCTGTTTCCCAGAAGCCTTCCTCGGTAGCCTCCACCTTACCGTGGCCTGCCTTGCGTGGGATGCTGGAGAGAGAAAGGAGAAGGGGAGATTTGATGCCACTTGGTAACTGTTAAAGAAGTGTGGCAAAGTCAGTCATGGGGGATTCAATCTTCAACTGCTGTTATGTCCCACCCCAGCCCCCAGGCGAGGAGGACCGACGCAGGTCCAGACACCCAGATACAATGGCCTCCAACTCATCTCAGATCTCCTCCGACAAGCGCTTCATCATCTTCTTCGATTTCGATGAGACCATCGTGGATGAAACCAGCGATGACATGGTGGTGCAGGCCGCCCCGGGTCAACACCTCCCGGCCTGGCTGAAGGACAGCTACCAGCCGGGCCGCTACAACGAGTACATGCAGCGTGTGCTGGCCTACCTGGCGGAGCAGGGCGTCACCGAGAGCGACATCCGCATCATCATGGAGAAGCTGCCCGCGACCCCCGGCATGCTCACACTCTTCCAGTTCCTCCGCACCCGGCCCCCGCAGGACTTCGAGGTGGTGCTGGTGTCCGATTCCAACACCTTCTTCATCGAGTCCTGGCTGCGCCGCGTCGGAGCGCGTCAGCTCTTCCACCGGGTCTTCTCCAACCCGGCCACCTTCAACAAGGACGGGCGACTGGTGATGCGGCCCTTCCACTCCCACGACTGCCCGCGGTGCCCCGACAACATGTGTAAGCAGGTGGTTGTCAGGGACTATTTGGCGCGCAGGACCCAGGAGCGAGGCCGCCCCTATCAGAGGGTCCTCTACGTGGGGGACGGAGCCAACGACTTCTGCCCGGCGTTCTCCCTGGGTCCCCGGGACGTGGCCTTCCCGCGGCGAGACTTCCCCATGCACCGGCTGATCACAGAGACCCATGAAGCCATGCCCGGAGAGTTCAAGGCGGTCACGGTGCCGTGGACGAGCGCGGAGGATGTGGTGCAGCGGCTGCGGAAGCTGGTGGCCGAGTAGAATCAACATGCATGCAGAGGGACCGAGAGGAGAAAGCAGAGACTTTTTATAATTATATTCTCAGGAAAATTGGTCTCATGAACAAATATTCAGGACAATAAAGTCAGTTATTGTTGGTAGTGGGCACTTTTGCCTGAAGGTTTTGGTCTGGGGGTCAACAGCAGGAGGTTAAAAATGAAGAGATCTGCCACTGTTACCAATATCCAATCTAATTGTGTTACACAAAATGATTCCGAAGTAGATTTAAGGCCTCAAGTTTAAGGGGATTTGCATAATAAATAGCTTAAAATGGAAAGCTGATTACATCGAAATGACTGTTTGCTGTTTAATGTCAATTATAAGTGAGTCTTCTTGCTTTTTTTTATTATAAAATCATAGTATAATTAGATCTGAGGAACACTGTCGTTCATCAGAGAACTGATAGTTAGAAATGTGTTTGTTTGTTGAACTTGTTAATCAGTCTGTTGTGTCTTTACTCTTTCACTATGATTATATCACCAGCAGGAATAAAGCCATCAACTGAAAGCCTGACTATCTGCATTTTTCAATGACATGTCAATGACCTTTTGTAACATATTTCAACATCCTAACTGAGAATGTTTTGTCTATTCTTGAAGGCCTAGCAGCACTTGTACTTCAACAATACTAAACTGTGAGGTATTAGCATGGAAACAATAACCACACTGTGTACAAGATTACAGTAAATTCAATCCATGTAATTTAATTGCCATATAAGTGGATTAATCCAGGCTATGAATCTAAATTAATGTCGTTCGCTTTGTAATTCAATAATCACCAAAAAACTGATTACATGAAGTTGAAAAGCATATAGTGGTTTAATATAATACTAAATACTATTGTACAGTATTCAGTCATTGGTAAAATTAATATGTTTCATATGTGTTATAAATGTAGCTTACACTCACAGGGCTATAGGCACATGCTTTGTATAAGCTATATTATATGATAACCGTCACGATATATATCAGTGTACTATTTGATTATTTTTGTACTTGATCAATTAAATAGTCTTATTTTGAAAGTGTAAGCCGGAAATGGTCATAGTTGTCGTCGTAGCAGTTACGCTAAATGGTAAGTACTGACCACGGATGAAATGTTAGGAGTCAAACCTTTGAGATGTTTTTTTCTTTATCTTAATTGTTCGTTATTAATTCCAACATTTTTTCTTAAATCACAAGGAACCCTGAAATTGAATTATTCCCCACTCTGTTTAAGAGTCATGTGTGCGATAAATTGCATCCTTAAACATTCTATGTAGTTTTATTAATACATACATCGTTTGATAATGTATATTCACAATCATAATCAAACCGTGCGCAACAATATTACGTTTGTTTTGAAAACCGGATGTACTATTATGTTATTATAGCAGTTTTACATATGAGGTCCAGCTGCAATTAGTCACTTTGACCACCAGGGAGCACGATTTCAGTCAACAGGTGTGTACTTACAGTATGGTATGAGAGTTTCTGCCATCTAGTGGGCAAATTCAGCAGTACATACTGCAACCTATAAGCATTGAGGCACATCTAAACTCTAAAAAAAAGAACTAGTAACTAAGCTTACAAATACATGAATCTGAGTTAAATGTACACTATTTCCACCCGAAGTGTAGTGGAGTAGAACTATAAAGTAGCGTTCAATTGAAATACTAAAAATTAATAATACAAAATTGTTCTTCATATAACATAATTTTTTACGATGATTTGAGGGTCCCTGTCAGTTATGGACCCATAGAACATTATATGTGCACCCCGGGATATCACAGTGCATACTACTAGAATAGTTTTGTTACCCTCGAAGCAAAAAGTAATCATCAATCAACGATCCACCACTAGCAATTGAAGCGATAGTGAGCCAGTCAACAGGGAACGCACACATCTTTTAAGATAGCAGTAGAAGAAGAACGCCGGAAGTAACGTCTCATACGCATGGCGCTATTTGGAAAATAGATATTCACATACTGAAAACATACCCGCATTATATCTTGTGTTGGAAGTAAAATATCTACAGCTACATTATATTAGAATACAGGTACGTGTGTTCTGCATTCTGTAGTTTATATGTTTGTGCTGAGTAAGCTATAATGTGCAGAGTTGCTAAACAACAACGTAACTCCAACGATGTCTCCCGGTGTCATTCATTTCTTTGCTCGTTAGCCGGCTAGCTTGCTATTAGCTGGCAAACTAATGATTTTTAAAAATAAAACGAGAAAAGCGGTTAACGGTTATTGAGAAATCACGTCTCAGGTATTTCTCAGACGCAGAGCATTTTTAGGCAACATAAATAGTGAACAAACCTGTGTTGGTAAAGTTTAATCTACGTGCAGAGTAGCGTTAGCATTAGCTTCACTCGTATGCTACTATGCGAGAACATTAACGCGGTTAACGTAAAGCAATTTATGGAACGTAAAATTACGCATTTGTAAATCCAGCAAAACTCAATTCGAATTATTTGCCTCATTCATCTTTAAATTTTATTGTTTTGCATTAATCCACACAGCAAGTTGCGTTTCAGATGTAAATTGTATGATGCATTGATCTATAATTATCAGGTAAATCCTATTAACATGTTGATCATATCAGATTCTGAACGATCACCAACACATGAACCCTTTCAGATCTCTGTAGGATGGAGGCTGATCTGTATGATGAGTTTGGCAACTACATCGGTCCAGAGCTCGACTCTGACGACGACGATGATGATCTGGATGCAGAGGACAGAGATGTTGATGAGGTACATTACAACCTTCGGTCGACATCTGCCTGTCATCCTTTTAGTTTGTGTAGTCTTTGTACACTTTTTTGTGAAAATAACACTTTTCTTGGACAGAGGGATGAAGATGATGAAGATGACGAGCCCGCCGATGCTGATGACGATGTCCCGGGCATGGAGGTGGTCCTGCATGAGGACAAGAAGTACTATCCAACGGCAGAGGAGGTTTATGGGCCTGAAGTGGAAACGATCGTCCAGGAAGAAGACACGCAACCTCTCACAGGTTAAGAGCTAAAGAAACGCATGTGATGTCAATTAATCAGCAAACACTCTTATATCTAAGTTTGTGTAAGATAGATGTTATCACAAGTCAGCATGCGGCCGTGATGAACACTTTATATCCTCCTCTCCAATCCCTCCAGAGCCCATCATCAAGCCGGTGAAGCACAAGCAGTTCACCCTGATGGAGCAGGAGTTACCTGCCACGGTGTATGACATGGAGTGAGTAATCAAACATGTGCCTGTGACCATGCGTGTAACCTGCTGACCAGCAGGCTTCGTACGATACAGTGTATTTCCTGTTTGCTGCTTCACAGTGTGATTTGCTTCCCTCTCTCTTGACAGGTTCCTTGCAGATCTGATGGACAGTCCGGAGCTGATCCGTAACGTCACTCTGTGTGGTCACCTGCACCACGGCAAGGTGAGAGTCTGCCTCCGTCTTTTCTTCTAGCTGCTTGTCCTAGTTGTGGTTATGTTACATGAATGGGGATGATAATGTTTCGGAACATGCTAATAACAAGTCTGTCAACCGACGCTCATTGGGATGTGACGAGTCTGCTTATTTTCATTTTCAGACCTGCTTTGTGGACTGCCTCATTGAACAGACGCACCCAGAAATCAGGAAGAGAGATGATGTGGATGTGAGTGCCTGACTGTGATAATCCTGTATCGCATATATTTGATTCTGTACATGACCGCACACTTAAACATGCTTTTTTGATACTTCCAGCTCCGATACACGGACATCCTCTTTACAGAACAGGAGGTGCGTGTTCCAGTTGCCTACAAATGTTCCCCCACAGTGCATCTATATTTAAATCAAGTACATTTTATGTTTAAAAAAGAGGAGGTTGCAGGCTTTTTTGCCCTGAAGTTATCATATTAACTGCTTAAAGATGATAGAATAATGTCTGCGTGGATGTTTATAACTTCAGGTCATATGGTGATTTATCGGTGTGTGTTTCACAGAGAGGAGTCGGTATAAAGAGCACCCCTGTCACCATGGTGCTGCCGGACTCCAGAGGCAAATCCTACCTCTTCAACATCATGGACACACCAGGTATTGGTCCGACATTATCACTCTGATAGGATACTGAGACGATACCATGAAGAAAACAGGCAATTAAGATGATATATGACATTGGTGTTAGAAAATAAAAAGTGATGAGGAACCTTGCGCCTCTCTCAAAGGTCACGTGAACTTCTCTGACGAGGTCACGTCCAGCATCCGGATCTCCGATGGCATCGTCCTCTTCATTGACGCAGCTGAAGGAGTGAGTCGTCATTCTGCTCTCTCCCTTCGTATCTCATCTCTTCAGCCCTCCTCTATAACCCAGACTTCTCTGTCACTCAGGTGATGCTGAACACAGAGCGCCTGATCAAACACGCCGTCCAGGAGCGCATGGCCATCACCATCTGCATCAACAAGGTGGACCGTCTCATCGGGGAGCTCAAACTGCCTCCCACAGACGCTTATTATAAACTTCGCCACATTGTGGACGAGGTCAATGGTTTGCTCAGGTAATTCTTAAATCCATCACAGCCTCAGTGTCTGGAAGAGATGATGTGCTCATATGAAAGAACTTCTCCACCAGACGTCCATTGTTTTCTTGTGACAATACAGTCGTGTAATTCATGTTTCTGTTTCTGGTTTCCCTGGCAGCACGTACTCCACAGACGAGAACCTGGTGGTTTCTCCTCTCCTGGGAAATGTTTGCTTTGCCAGCTCGCAGTACAGCACCTGCTTCACGCTCGGGTCCTTTGCAAAGATCTACTCGGACACTTACGGTGAGACGACTGTCGTAGCGCTCATTAACAATCAATCGCTCGCCTCATCTCATGCCTAACGCAGAATGGAACTCTGTGCGTCTGCAGGTGACATCAATTATAACGAGTTTTCCAAGAGACTATGGGGAGACATTTACTTCAACCCCAAGACGTGAGTACTTCCTATTTCAATTACATGACGAGGTCTCTCCTCTTCTTGCACAACGTCCCACAACGTCTTCTATGATCTTTTTTTTTTGTTCAGACGCAAGTTCACAAAGAAACCACCCAGCAGCAACTCTCAGCGCAGCTTTGTGGAGTTTGTCCTGGAGCCTCTCTACAAGATCTTGTCACAGGTCAGTGATTTAACAAAGAAAATAAATCAGCATCAAGTCAACACAGCCAGCCCGCTACTCTCATGGTCCCCTCAAGCTTGGACTTCTGTGTAATCCTCCTCCAATTGTGTGCAGGTGGTCGGGGATGTGGACACGTCTCTCCCTCGAGTGCTGGATGAGTTGGGGATCCACCTGAGTAAAGAGGAACTGAAGTTAAACATCCGGCCGTTGCTGAGGCTCGTCTGTAACCGCTTCTTTGGAGAGTTCACAGGTACGGCTTCATTTTATTTTAGGTTCTAGTATTTTTCCCCATTATGCTCTTGTAAATGTAGTAAAGGAGGGTGATAATGTTTTAATAGTGCAACTAACTTTACTAAACTTAAATGCACTGGAGTTTTAGAGGAAGTTCTGTATAAGCCTTTACTCAGCGTTTCTCCTCATGACTGCACATGTTAAGTCCTCATGCTTCAGTGAGTGTGATAAATGTATGTGAACTCCGTGCAGGCTTGGTGGACATGTGTGTGCAGCACATCCCCTCACCACAGGAGGGCGCTCGGAACAAGATAGAGCACACCTACGCTGGCGGTCTGGACTCGGACCTGGGAGAGGCCATGGCAGAGTGCGACCCCGACGTGAGTGCGACGGAGGCGGAACGGACGTCCTAATTTATTGGCTGCTGAGCAGATGCGCTTGTTAACTGATAATGTCTCCATGGTGTCATTGCAGCAGCTCACAAATTCCACTAACAGCCTGTTGCAATTAAGCAGGACATGAATGAGCTGTTAAATAGGCCAATTTGAGACAATGCCGGGCGTTGATTAGTTTTCCAACTTGCAGTTGAGTCTTGCTACTCTTATATTCCATCTGGGAAGAAATGTTCCGTCCCAGCGGTAAGACTTCCCTGCCCTATTTTCTGTGACTCTTTCTTATCCCTCTTTTCCTGCTCGTGTCTCTCGCCCGCAGGGTCCTTTGATGTGCCACACCACTAAGATGTACAGCACCGAGGACGGCGTTCAGTTCCATGCTTTCGGCCGGGTGCTGAGCGGGACCATTCAGGCAGGCCAGCCCGTCAAGGTCTTAGGAGAGAACTACACCCTCGAGGATGAGGAGGATTCTCAGGTCTGCAATGTGGGTCGTCTGTGGATTTCCGTTGCCCGGTACGTCTCAAGAGTTTGCCTTTATTTTTTAATGGTCATTTATGAACTTTTCTTCTTATCAAATCGTTCTCCTTCCACCTTCTTTCAGGTACCAGATTGAAGTGAACCGAGTGCCCGCTGGGAACTGGGTCCTCATCGAAGGTTGCGACCAGCCAATCGTCAAGACCGCCACAATCACAGAGCCCAGAGGGAACGAAGAGGTAAGATAAGAGGAGGAGCTTTGAGATCTTAAAAATTACCTCATGATCCGGAGTTTTCAATATTTTACTTTCCTCCGTGCAGGCTCAGATTTTCAGGCCGTTGAAGTTCAACACAGCGTCGGTTATTAAGATCGCGGTGGAGCCCGTCAACCCGTCGGAGCTGCCGAAAATGTTGGACGGACTGAGGAAGGTCAACAAGAGCTACCCGTCTCTCACCACAAAGGTACAATTATCACCGGCAGCGAGGCGAGTCTCCGGGGATTGCACCGCAATTATTTCTGAGAAGGTTTAAGGTGAAACGTTGACATTTCCATTCCGACGGGAACGAGGAACGATATAAAAATCTGCATGACAAAAACAATAATCCGCGACAGCCTACATCACATCTGACCATGTGGTTGTGTTTCAGGTGGAGGAGTCAGGAGAGCATGTCATCCTGGGCACAGGAGAGCTCTACCTGGACTGCGTCATGCACGACCTGCGCAAGATGTACTCCGAGATCGATATTAAAGTATGTCCTCTACAGTAACAGATGTTATCACGCTCCTTTTGTTTAGTGCATTTGTGCAGCATAAGCAGTAGATATCCAACTGATTTCCTAATTAATTCACAGTATGTGTCAGTCTACGTGTGCAGGTGCTGCAGAGTTATAAAGCTTCTGCTTCCTGTTCTGTGATCACTCTCTTCTCTTTCTGCAGGTCGCTGACCCAGTTGTGACTTTCTGCGAAACAGTCGTGGAGACGTCGTCGCTCAAGTGCTTTGCCGAGACGCCGAACAAAAAGTGCGTGCGAGCGAGCTAGAATGTCCTCAGGCATTGAGAAAAGTGCTCTCATCCAGTGCAACATAATGACGAGAGTGTAATCTTAAAATAACCAACAATAATGTTTGTTTGGGGCTTTATGAAGGCCGGGGCTGTTTGTCTCGTTCGGGGTTTAAATGTGTGCACTCTCTTTTTTTTTGGAGACACTGTCAAGTTAGTTCTTTCCTCCGGCTGAGTGTCGTCTCATCCGCGGAGTGAGTGATTGACAGCTGTGTGATGTGATTGACAGGAATAAGATCACCATGATTGCGGAGCCCCTGGAGAAGGGCCTGGCTGAGGACATCGAGAACGAAGTGGTGCAGATCACCTGGAACAGGTACGACGGACGCCGTCTCATTTCACACCATCTCAGTATATGAAATAAAGGCACTTTATCTGTAGACATTCAGTACTTCTCCACATGCTGTACCTGCTCTGACTGGTCCAGTTTTCTTAAACGTACACCGTGACGACCAAAAAAAATCAGTGCTTTCAAGCTGCAGGACAACACGACTTTAACTCGAAGGTCAGGTTGAAGGTCGCATGACTGATTGTAACTGACCCCATGAGGGAACTAAACACTCCGACCATATGAGATCTATGGGAAGATTGTAAAATTATGCAGAATAACTCTGCACTTGAATATTTGATCAGTAGGTAAAGGATGAGCTGCTCTGCCTTGTGACAGGTGTGCACATTAAAACCCTCCTCGGTGTATCGATCAGCTCACTCACAGTAATTGAATGACGCACCACTAAAAGTGTGCGTGAATGTTCCCGTCCCTGCACGACTGTGTGTGTGTGTGTGTGTGTCTCTCTCTCTCTCTCTCTGTCTACCGGAGAGCCACTTCCTGCTCCGCTCATATGTGAGGCCATCTGGGTCCAGCGGTGCCAGTTCAGAGGATCACTGCCAGCGGAGTGACATACTTCACACACCATTAAACTAAACCTCCTCTCCACTCGTCCTCCTCCATTAACCCTCTAACCTCCAATCAACCAATCTCCTTTATGGTCCTGCTGACGTGAAATCTTTGTTTTAACCAGCTGCTGTCCTGTTTCCTCCCGTCAGGAAGAAGCTGGGAGAGTTTTTCCAGACAAAGTATGACTGGGATCTGCTGGCTGCCAGGTCCATCTGGGCTTTTGGACCCGACACGACGGGACCAAACATTCTTGTAGACGACACGCTGCCGTCTGAGGTGAGGCAGCTAATTGCTAGTTTAGCTCTCTGGACTTTTTTTGTTTCATTCTCACTGTTTTCTTCAATTTCGGACACAGCAGGAAGTCGTTCTTAGAGAAACACCTGTACACCATCCACTCAGAAACAAACATACACAGTAAGAGACTGGCTTGTTAAGCAAGCGGAGCATTTAGCAGCCAAAGAGCCAGATATTTCCCTCAGGACATGTTAGAGAGCAAAATGGAAATCCATACTGGAGAAGAGAGTTGTTTTAGTTTTAATGAACTAATGAGGTGGAAATCATTTATCTCAGCTCTTTATATCTCCTCATTCTACAAGACAAACCTTCTTATGGAACCAACCGTTCATCTGTTTGTGTGTTTGTTGTGTCTGTAGGTGGACAAAGCTCTGCTCGGCTCCGTCAAGGACAGCATCGTTCAGGGTTTCCAGTGGGGCACCAGGGAGGGGCCTCTGTGTGACGAGCGTAAGATCCATCTTCCATAAACATATTGATTCTCCCTTCAAAATCAAAAATCAAATCAAATACCTTTTATTGTCATTATACAAATGTACAACGAAATTTAAAAAGCAGCTCCACGTGTGGATTTTAAAAGACAGTAAACAACGAAAGAAGCAAAAGGACAGACCGGAGAACAAGAGGCAGCAGACAACCTACT